>JAOXNN020000086.1:3122279-3164201 GCA_028571205.2 Hydropsyche betteni | reverse complement strand
TGCCAATGTTGTATAATACCTACATAAAAAACTAGATCGAAATCTACTTTCTTTCTCGAGCGTTGTGTTTTTTTTTTGCTGCGTTTTCATTTTCGCTTCGCAGATTTTTCTTGAAAAATATCAGATTTATGTGATATTTTTTTCAGCAAAATTTAATTATATAAATTTCGATTCGGGCCTCCCGTGTTTCGGATACAGCTGTGACTGAGCGGCAGAAATATTGGAATCGCCAAACTCGGAAATTCGAAGTGAAATTTTCAATACACGTCTGTTTCCAATATTTGAAATTTACAATATGACTGTTCGGTACATGCGTATATTATACTTACATGTGCATGTGTGGAATTTTCTATCGACACATAGTTGTTCACGTGTAAAATGAATGATTCAATTATTCAATGAAGTGAAACAATCAAGCCATTGCAGTTACTATGTATAATTAAACCGTAACAATGCGTTCGTGTGTATATGAGTTAGAAAAAAAAACAACATTTTTTTATTAATATCTCATTCATATTACGATTCCATGTCTACATAATGTACTTAATATAAAAAAAATGCATACCGTCATTCAATAACGAATTTGTTTTTTTATTGTTAATAAAGATATTATCGTATTTTTTCCTGTTTATGAAAAAACCAACATACGCTTTTAATTGTGATGTAACCAAGATTCGTCAAAGCATCTTCTTTTGTATTATTCGCTGCTAAAACCAACCTACGCTTTAACAATATCATGTTAAGCCAATTACAACTTGAAGATGAACGAACAGCATGATCTCATCCTTACACCTAAACCTCCTCCACACATACTAAATATTTAAGAGCGTTTATAAATCAATACGTGTATGCAGCACAAGGTCTCGTTATTTGTTTATTTTCTTCGAATATATTGCGGATTGTCGTAATTAACAGTACAGTTCTAAGCAATTTTCATATAAATACGTTCTGATCCATCGAACCGTGACCGAACTGGCTGAAAGAAAAATGCACATTTTGTGCTATGACGAAATCGAACGAGTTCGTTTTCATCGCCTTTTCGTCATTTTCAAAAGAAATGAGGCAAAGTATTGAAAAATTCGTGGTGCAATCTGTTAAGAAACTTTTCGTTTCACTATGGAACCCAACTTTTTGTGTTTTTTGACTATTTTTTAATGAACTTTTGTTTTAATCTTCTTTCACCGTGAAATTAATGATCAATTCACTAATTCCATTCATTGTTATTTCAATAACTGATTGTGAGTGATTTTAATGATAGTTTTGATAAAATTTTAAGATAATGTTAACGTATAGTGATATAATTGATTAAACTCTAATCTGTATCTTCACGCTTTCATAACGAGCAAAATCGAATTTACTTTCCATATAAACCATTTAAAATAGATATATTCGAATTTCTCGGCTATTTTCCTAGCAAATTATACACTAAATATATAATTTTCACAATCGGAAAATATCTGTGAATATTTTAATCAATGAATCACTCGACTGTAAAATTGAAAGTCTTCGTATAGAAATCAGTTAGATTACCATCTACAAACAATATCCGGTCACCAGTATTGTAACGGCGAATAGTTTTAAAATAAAACATGTCTCGTTCGATACAAAAATCGCTACAAATTCAATGCGTAGAACATACGAGAACGTAATTGAAATTCAATGTACATATTGAACTTCGCTAACGTCAATCCAAAAGCCCGAACTCGACAACGCAACGGAAGCCGTACGTGCGTACTGCGTATGCATCCGAACATACATATGATAGTTACAGTGGATTCCTGAAATTGAAAGGAATTATTTTTCAATGAAAATTATCGTTAAATAGATTTTCCGTAAATACTGAAATTATCGGAAAATAATAAAGGTTTATTGATTCGAAAGAAGGCTATTAAATTTGTGATATAATCAATTTTGATTAGTCGTTATTTAATCACTTTTATTTCATCTATAAAATTTTATTAGTGTTTGGTATTGTTGAAAGCATTAGTTCCCATAGTCAAAGTTAAGTAATACATAACACATTTAACGCATGGATGCAATCATATTAAAAAAAAGTATATTTTAATACACCCATTCCTCTTTTTACATGATTCCGAAATAACACGGTTCAAGGAAGAAGAACTGATTATTTTTTTACACGGGTTTTTCACTTTAACACGGTAGAAAAAAATGTATTATAATGCCACAATTATACGATTTGGTGCAGTTAGTATACTGTTATAATTATATGTATGTAATTATAGTAATCAAATAAAAATTTTAGATGATTTTACGTGTCCAAAATTTTTCACATTACACATTTTTCATTAAATACATTTGGTTGGATGTTTTGCGCAAACATACTGATGGAACGTATCTCCAATTTTTATATGATCACCATTCATTTTTTTTATACGGTAATCTTTGGAACGTATCCCTCATGTAAAAAGAGGATTGCGTAACATATATAATATAAATTTTTGAAGGTGAAACATTATAAAAAAAACAATGCTTAAACACAAGTATTAAAAAAACTGTCTCATTAATAGATTGCTTTTTAAATAGATGATTATTATGATAATTAAAAATGTTTATAGAATTGAAATTGGTCGATTTTAAATTAAAAAAAAAATAAAAAAATTTCAAGACTTTCGAAAGTCGCCAATGGAAAATTTTCCGAAAATTTCAAACCAAAATCAAATCGAGTGAACTTCGAGAGTTTCGCGTAACGTATGCACACGCGAACGGTCACGTGATAGTGCAAATGCACGTGACTTTGCAATGTTGCAGCGCGCAGAATGCACAAAATGCGCGGTTTCGTGCACTAATGAAGCCCGATTCACGACGTGGCAGCGTTTCAATGGGCCCACATTCGCTTTGACCCACCTTGCACATTATAATATAATCCGCGAACAATAATGGCCTCTGAAAAGCAAATTAGTCGAGGCACCGGGTAGTTCGTTTTGTGTCTGTTGTTTTTGGATAGACGAATTAATGAATGGATCTTTGGACTCGATCGATCCGAGTGCAGTTATGAAATGGAAGCGATTCAATTCGTATTCGTTTGAAGATCGTTTTATATATGGTATGAGATGAATAAAAATGAGATTGTATTGCGTCGTGAAGATATTTCCTGGTGGTGTTTCGACTAACCTTCTGTGACCTCTGTTTTGCCGGATCATTGATCCTTACTCTGGAAAATACAGGTTCAACGTAAATCGTAGGCGAACACAAAACGTGCTTGAGTCATCGCCTATTTTGAATTATGGACGTAATAAAAATGTGGAAAAAAATCAGAAAAAATCGGTTTCCTCTTGTAAAGCACACAAAACATAAAAAGCTTTAATCGCTTCTTAAATCGTTAATAATACACGTAATTTACCTTGACTCATTCGTATGTTAATTAAAGCAATATCTCTATAAAATCCTGTGTATTCTTCGGATGAAGAATGAAAATGCATTTTTTTATATTTTGAAGAATGAAGATTGTTATTTAAATTCTCATTCTTGTGTTATATTTGTTTTTAAATAAGTGACGGATATTACGATTGTAGAAGCAAAAACGAGCGTATACATTGAATTTTCTCGCTATAACGTACCGATTGAGAAAAATTTTTTGGTCATTAGAAAATCGCTTAGTTATAGCAAAAACTATCCATGTTGAATTATTTTTTTACCAAATATTGATAATTCCCGGCACGTTCACTCAATAGCCGTAATATAATAGGTTTGCTATGATTAACGTATCGGAATTTTTCAAATCGATTATCTAATCCATAAAACAAATTAACGACAATCGTTTTATTTTTCCTTACTATTGCGTCATGTGTTCAAGGAAAACTCGAATAATATTTGTTTCTTTTCGATATGAGATAATACGACTCATATGCCCTCTCACGTAATAACATCCTTATTAACCTTCATATATAAATATTTTCGAAACGACCTATTAATACGAAATCGTATATCACAGATATCATTAGACAGCACGTACCGTAATATTGCGAACTGTCTGACTAAAAGTGAAAAACATATCTTCGTTTTTTCACGCTCGATTTGGTGAAAATCGAATAAGATAAAGCGTAGCGGATCGTAATTAACCGTGACATATAACCGTTACACTTTCCCGTGAAAAAATCCGAGTGTTTGTGAGTGAAACTCAAACAAATCCATACCAAGAAATAAAATAGATCAACAAGGCCGTCGTCGATGAATTTCGTTTAATTTCCTACTATCATATATTGGGTGGTCTAGATTCTTTGGCAGTAAATATGTCGATTGTTGAAAGAAAAAATAAACGGGGCACGTCATTAAATATTCGTGGAAAATCGTCATAGGAAATGGACAAATAATTCTAGTGGAGACCGTAATATCACGAAAAAGGTTGTAATATATGGCCAGTCTGTATATAGCGGGTTATAAATTTGCGCTACCCCAACCGTGCACAACTAACTTTATAGTTTACAGCCCCGTGTTATAATTTTAAATAAATAAAAAGTAATTTCGTTTAAAGGATGAAAAATTCATGAAAATATTAATACTTTTAATTTACAAATTATTTAAAAAACAACCATATTACCATGAACCATTTAGTAATAATAATTATAATAATAAATTAAACTAATGATACTGTGATCGATCATATTTTTTTACTTAAAACAAGTAAACCAATTATCTATAAAATATAAAAAGTAATCTTTATAAATTACTTAATGTCACAACGCGTCGACGACAATCACACATATTCCCAAATTCACAGTTTGAAGCGTTCAATTTACGTGAAGAGCGGTAAAAGCACTTATTTTAAATTGCTCCCATATAAAAACGAAAACTTCCGACTAAGAATACGATACTTTAAAAGAAAAATAGGCGAAGTTACGCGCTGTGAGCGATCGGGGGTAATTTAAAACACTTTACGCGGAAAAAAACATAAACACATTCAAAATATATCACACAACATTTGAATCGAACGAAACTCCAACTCGGCGAACATCGCAAAATTGAATTAAATCGGCGAGAGATAAGACGTCACATATTATTTCGCTATGCGCCCGGAATGGAAATTTTAAATTTCTATGTGGCGACACGTCTTCGGCTTCAGCACTGGGAAAATCTGAAGGATTTCCCGCAAACCAGAGGATACAGATCCATGGTCTTCACATGCAAATCTCGGTTCAAACACTCTCCGTTGGCGGTCATTGTTGTTCGGAGAAACACGCGTTCGTCTTCTATCGCAAGAAGAAATGTTTATTTCATGAGCTCTCGTCCGAGCTTGCACACATACTACGTATGTGCCATTTTACGTTTTTGTGTTTTAAATATATATTTGTAATTTTCAGTGCGAGTTGCATACTAAGCAATTTCTCAATTGGGTCGCGTTTCGACAGCATCGCGTGTACGTATTATGTTACTGGCTGTTGCGTACTCTGCTTTCTATCGATAAACGGTCATTTCGGATGGACGATGCGCGTTGAATATAAATGACATTTGCTTTATATTGAAATTATTGTAATTACCTGGTTTTATGTGAATTTCGTCGATACAATGTGGAAACGCCTAGATGCAACGGCCGAATATTTTCGAGTGTGCATCCATTTTGTTAAGTTTCGTTCGTTTGATATTTAATTGTTATGGGAAAACTGTAAATTAATTTTGATTGGTTTATATCGTCTTATAATTCATATTTGTGATTTTTGATTAGTGGAAAACTTTCAGTTGAAAGATACTGTCAGTATAATCAAATCTAATTATTCAAATAAATATTTCGAAATTTTTATATTTCGTAATTGCAAGATTTATATTTTCACGTCGGAATGTGCTAAAAATTATAATACTAAACAATTTCAACAAAATTTATTTAAATACATTTTTTTATTCGAACCAATCTGTATAATATGAAACGCATTCGCGATTTATCCAAAGATCGCACATTTTCTTCAACACACCATAAAAAACGATCACACAATTTCGAACAATTACCCGTCTCCGTACAGCGCAAATAATCTATCACTCAACATTTCACGCCAGGCCAAATCCCCCGTGTTCATTTCCCCTGGCTACAATTGACGAGAGGTCTCCAAATTTAATTTGTATTACACGGAGACGGGGCAGGACTCCGTGCGAGACGAATTGTTCGCGGACCAAATTGGGATTAATGTGGCGTGTCCTTTATCTTGAGGCGGCTAGTTCCTTGGCGGCCTCCCGGCCCGATAAAGGGGAGGTGGACTTTCAGTTTCGGAAAAAGACGTCTGAAAAAAAGTAAAATGGAAACGGACGAAACAACGACATGGCAGATGTCTGCTAACGTCGCGTTTGACGGGCGCACCGGATGGACTCGATTATACTTTACGACTGGTGGTGAGGTCCAATTTGTCTGCGAGTGCCACTGGAAATTGGGTGTGTTTGGAATTTAATTTTGTGTGCTTTGTTGGTAAATATGATTAATCTTGTTATTTTTTGTATATTTTTGTTATATAAAAAAATGAAATTTATTTCAAAATAAAATTACCAAATATTTTTTTTCTTTTGAATATTATTAAATGATCAAAATGATTCATTGTCTCAGATGATTATCTCATTATTTGAATATTTTTCAAATATTTATGAATCAATCCGTAATTCATTAATAATAGCAATAATATTTCATTTATTTAAAAAAAATATATATATTAACCATTCAGTCAAAAATGACTACTAATATATTTTGGTATTATAATATTTTAGCATCTGGTAAATTTAGGTTTGATCGAAATATTATAATTTTTTTCGTCCTACTAACCGATCTGCGGTTAATCAATTAAATAAATATTTTGATTCGTTTGATGTCTTATACATTTTTTTTTTCAGTTGGGAGTGTGAAATAATAATGATGTCATCATGATAGTTATCTTGAATGTTAAATGAAAATACTTGTAAGACTCGACGGAAAATATATTTGTTCAATACTTCAATATTATTAATTCACAAAAAAAACCTTTGAATCAGATCTTTATTTATTATGATCTCAAACAATGTAATCGAACACTTTTATTACTCACCACCTTATATAACCGATGAGTAACGAATCTTCCAAAAGCAACCGAATGATAAAGCATATTCTATTAAACGGCTCATTATAACACCGCAATGAGCAAAATCCACACATGACAGAATTAATCGCATCCACATAACAAAGCCTGATACCCCGAAAAGGATCGGCGGTTTTCCGTGAATCTTTCCAAGGCCGCTCTAGAAATCCTCCTGTGAACATAAACAGTTTCCAAGGTCGCCAAAAACGGCCATCGTCCTTGGCAAAGCATCACGCCCGTTTTTCCATTCACACAAATTAATTAAGCACTCGCCGAGGCCGATGTGATAAAAAGCGGCCCTCCGTCCCAGCTTAATCTAATCAAGCCTTCTGTTTGATCGTCAAAGAGATAGGGGGGTCTAAAAATGAAACAATTCCCGGATTTTTTTCGGTAGACTCGTCTTTTTCATCCGACCATTTCGACGTTCTCGGGAACCGGATACTTAATTTAATTGGAGGAAGTTTTCGGCACGAGCTTTTCCGCTGAAAATGATGCGGATGGTGTCTGTGTGCGAATTTTGATTGAAGTCGAATATTTGATTTTGTTTACTTATTTAATTCCACGAATCGAGTATTTTTTACTACGAAATTCTTCTGATGTTTACGTCGAATGCAATCAAAGTGTTCTCGATTCACCCTCATCTGCAGCAAAGGTATAAAAATCACACTCGGCCAATAGCACCACCCATAAAATGATTGCATAAATATAGCACGTCCGGATATAAAATCATGGTGTATCGGTCAGCCGGCACGCTCGGTGACCATACCTTCTCCATAATTTCCCGAGGGAATGGAAAATAAGTACAGAACGACACTCCGAGGACGCCACTGTCATATATAACCCGGCTCCAAAGACTCCCAGTGATGGTGGGCACGTATTGAAGCCATTTTTTTTCTTGGTCTCCCTACGAGAACAACCCGCTACGTTCGGTCGACTAATATTGATAACGATATATAAACGGGTCAATACGTAGCTGTCTTTGTGATTTATAGTCGGGATTTTGTGTTTGTTGAATCGAGGGGGACGATTAGTGTTACATTTGTTGGGTGATGGTTTTGAAGAGTTTCGAAACATTTTCAACAAACGATGTGTCCCAATTCGACTATTAATTTATCGCTCGACATAAAGCGGAGAATTGATACCAATTTGTGATCTGATATTACGCAAATTCTCTATTGAAGCTTTTATATTTTAAAAGTAGTAATGATGCATAATTTGATTTCAATTTCGAATCGTTTGCAAATTCTATACTAGATCATTGTTAGTAAATGGCATGCAAACTCGGCGTGTAAACGTTTCGCATTTACGTCCACATCCAATTTTACGTAACTCAACAATCAATCAACGTTGCCCAATATCGTATAGTGTTATTATGTACAGTAAAAAAGCAGTGAAAGCAAATATTCAAAATATCATCGATTTTCTTCGAAAACAAAACGGGCCTGTTTTCGTATTGTGCAAAATTTCGGTGGTTCGTGGGAACGCGCATAGATAACTTGGCATTAGTTAGCGTATCACGTTCACCGCTAGAAATTAACTATTTTAGGTTTCGGTCGTGTCAAATATGCGCCAAGGTCTATATAATAAACCGACCCAAAGGCGGGCCCTTTACATTACAGCGATTTAGGTGACCCGTGTCATTTTGTCAATTTAAATTAAGCCCTTTTTACGGACGCGGATTCGTGTAGTGTGATGCTTGATAGCAATTCGGCTACGCAATTTAAATTTAAAATAACTCTTACCTTATAAAGCCAACGCTCTCTCATTCGCCCGGTTCCAAAATAGTGATCCTGTAAAAATTAAATATTAATCAATTCCAGTTTTTGAGACAAATGTCCATAAAATTGAACGAGGCCTTTTATCCGAAGCCGTTGAATTGTTATTCTCAATCTTCCGATTCGAATATTGTTCGACGAGACCGAAAATAAAGGTAAACTTTTAATGGTAGTCTTTGTGTTTGGAAAGTTTTTGATCTTTATCGTTATAATGAAGGGTTTCCGAGAAGAGAGGCCTTCAGAAGAAAGTTTAAGAAAGAAAATGTGATACGTTGTTGAGCGAACCGACCGCGTAATGTTTCGCGCTGTTGTTTCTAAAGAACTTTACGCATAGGCGAATTCGCACGTCTCCCGAATATTGATCGCGTTCGAATCGAACGCTTTTCCCAATAAGGATTAATCGAGCATAATTTGAATTTTTGCTAATAAATCTTTGGCGCGTTTTCGCGATATCCTCGCGCCTTTAATCTGACACGAGATCGATCCGCATGCGCGCCCGAAGGAAGGTGAAGACTAATCCCACAGTTAAGTCGGGATTAATCGTGGTAAGAATAGGTAGGATAATATATATTGAGGATTATGTTGGTGGAATACAGGGAACAGCCAACGGGATTATTGTCAGAGCCCCCGGCCACCTAATCTTCGGACCAGTCTTTTCTCTGTAATTATTGGTTCTTGCTCGCTGTAAATTTCTTCCCAGAGACAAAACCGCAAACACTTCTCTATCGCGCCTGACTATAATACGACGTGTACATCAGATGGATTTGGACGTGCGGCTTGAAATAAATTCGGCTTTAAAAGAGTTTATTTTCGGGCGGGTTAATATCGTCCGGATCCGGTCCGAATCGGCTTGACATTTTAGAAAATTAGTTCCCGTTCCCGTAATGCGTGCGAAATCTCGGTGTAAGGATACCGTCGTTTGTGTCACGACAAACCCATATCTGCGTGACGCATTTTCCGGTTACGACGGAAACTCTCTCCTCGCTCCGTGGACCAAACAACTGTGTCAAACGCTTCGAGGCGTTCAACAACAACGGCTCGAATAAAAAGGAAAAAAATCTTTTTCATCTTCCATTAATGTATTTTCATCTTCTTATCTAAGATCGAAAATATATCTATCGAAAGAATATTTAAAAAAAATATATTCTCTAATTATATTATTATTCAGACCACACGCGTATCACCTTTCAATTTTAATTGAACGTTAAATTACTCGTATTCACAACAATGTATATTCGCAATATTATTAACCTCGATTCAGGCAAGGTCCTCGCATCTTTTGCGCATTTTACGTACACAATGGGAATGTATTGAACGCCAATAGCGGATTATTGAAAAGTGCATATATGTCTGTTTGCACTGTCATTAAATTCGCGATCATAAATGCCACAAGATCAAGGCGTTTTTATTATCGAGAACGCGGACCGTGACCCGATAACGTCAAAGGACCACAATTACGTCAAGACTGCGCATTTCATTCATCATAAACCTTTGTATTTTACGCTTTTACATGGAATTGATATTGAGTAAATTTTGAAAGATTTTTTTAAATATTAAGATATTGTTTTGAAATAAGAATAACGATTATCTATACTTTTATAGATGGAAAATGTCCCCTTAAGAATCAATTTATCCAAACTGTCGAGGATTTGGCCGAGTTTCCTTTGTGACATACCTTCATGTTGCATATAAAAAAAATGACGAAATCGCTTTTCTTTGCGAAGACGTTATGCGAGCAGAATTAAAATTAACTGTCACAAAATTTTTACTGTCAAAGTGACACGTTGCGTCAATAGCGTGCGTAGGTTTGAATACGCACGAGTGAAAGCAATTTCGAACCGCAAAATTATACTTTCTAAGATGAGACGCCACCACCGTCGATATTATTCAATATCTTTTTCTGGCATCTCTTTTGACGACGAGGAAGCACGAGAATGAAAAAAAATGGCGAAAAAAGAAACGAAAATGGTTACGGGAACGCGATCGAAAAGGTTTTACGATTGAGCAACCGCGGCCGGCTCGTGCAATTCTGTCATTATGTATTATATTCGTGTTATTTCGATAGATTTGCGGTTGATCATAACCGATCTATAATCATATGACACACGATCGTAATCAAATAAACTCTTACGATTTTATGTTGTGCAAACGGACTGCTTCCTGCGCATAATTGCGCGTATTTTGACAGAACGATTCAAAGCGTAACAATTGTTGTGTGAGCCTTATATCGAGTAAAAATGATGTTTCAACATTGGTAAAGTGTTGCCCTAAAAAAAAAAATTGAAGAAAAATTCTACACGTTTTCTTGTGTCACATTTTTCTCAACTCTCCATGAATTTCTAGCGCACTTTGACGTAATTATTTCGTATGCTTTCTAGGTTTTACGATGCAAAAACAATATCGATACTTCAGTTTTTCTATTGCAAGAGCGTATATTTTGTTTTTATACTCATTGTGCAGAGACCATGCAGAAAATTTTAATGAACTTTGTATTCAATATGAAATACGAAAACATTTTTGATTTTTACAAAAAAATTTCATTAACTTCATATTTGTTTAAAGCAAAAATAATGATTGCGTTTCATGTCAGTTAAAAAAAAGCAATTTCACAATTTATCCCTATTGTTCTAAAATTAATTAATAGATGACATTTTCATATAAACACGGACAATCGGACCATAAATCACATAACGCACGCTGAAGAATTTGTTTGAATTCGTCTCGAAATTATGACTAATTATTTTATTAGACTCATTCAAAGCGAGCGAAGACATTTCACCCCTTTTGTCAATAGACAAAAGACGTCTTCGGGTAGGGAATTCGGGTTCATCAGCGTCATCGGCGATCACGACCGAAAGGAAAACTTTGTAATGGCACAATGGTTGCCAGTCAGACTCTTTGTCTTATAATTTCGCGGCGCTGAAAGACGACGAGCTCCAGAACAGGAGAAAACGGGAACGGGGATAGGGGTGGAAAAAAATACGTGGAACGAGCCTCGGAAAATTTTCTGCGATGTCTCGGTGAAAATTCGGCATTAAAAAGTTTTCCGCGCTCCCCTCGCAGCTTTTGTGACTGGATTATTTTCATATTAAATTTGGTATCCTTTCGAATTGTCTCATCACAGATTTCCATTAGAATAATGTAATAAAACTTTCGCTTTCGCCGCAGCTGCCGCTTCCACCGTTAATTGTTTCCTCTGTCTGCGAGATTGAGAACCAAAAGAATATATTATAAATGCAAATGGTGAACGAGGGGGTGGGATCTAACTTTTATTAGACACCTATTTCGCAGGGACGGGAAAGGGCGGTCAGAATTCGACGAATTCTACAACTTTCGGCCAGGGCAAACTATTCGTCCGGAACGTTTCCCAATTACGATTTTTCGTATATTTTAATGGGGCCGTCATACCTGACGCCGTTTTGGATTTTTCCCCGAGCAATTACTGAAGTTTTAATTGCTTCCGATGTACAAAATCGTCAAATTGCTTTCGTTGTCGTTTTCACGTGTATTGGGCTCGCTCGAAGGAAGAGAGGAGACGCTTGCGGCGTTATATGGGATATTCGTGGCTTTACGTAAAATCGGGGATTGCACGTCAGCTGTTGGGATTTCGAGCTTACTCTGCTAAAATTGTTATCTCTTATATGCGGGATATAATTTGTTGCTGAATTTCGCGAAGAATTTCCGCGGCAAGACACAGACGATGATAATCTTTGTTGTGTGCGTCTTGCAAACCTCTTACGTTCAATATATCTGCACAAAGCAAACATGACTATATTAGGCAAACATTGCGACATCGAACGCGAATTAAGAATTAATGTTCCCATTGAAAAAATCGAAAAAATCAAAAACAATATACTCCTAACGAGCGTCGCGATCGTTATTACAACAAAAAAATATTGCGCAGTTTCAATAATCGCCGATATTGAATCGAGTCGTATTTTCGGCGTTACCGAATTCCAATGAAAAAATCGTTATGGTGGACGTTTTGAATTTTTTCATATTAATTAAAAGGTATTGTGTTTGCGCGTAATTTGATTTTCGTTTTGCCGTCGAAATTGTTCCACAGACCTCTTTTTTTCCGGTACGTGAAACTTGGCAAAACCCAAGCCGTAAATCGCTCCTGTATTGTAATTCATGCAAATTTTATTTTTTCAGGTGTTAAAAAAGCGAATTTTTTCGAATATATTCGTTTTCGGTTAATTGTTTCTAGCGTCACATACATACGCCATTATGCAACCGAGTTATGCTTTTCTTGCTTACTTTTTTGCATAAATAAATAAATATTTTGTGTGAAAACTAATTCGGATGATTTTATGCGCGCATAACAATCGCTGAAAATAATTGCAACTATGCCAGACGTTAATGGCCTTGTTATATGAAAATTATTCAAAGTTATGGCTCATATTGCCTAATAGGATTGAAAGTGTATTAAGTTACGCAACATTTTATTATTCCAATTACTTTGTCAAATATGAACGTGAAAATTGTTTTCAACAAGAAACGCAAAAACATACTGCGTATAATTACACACTTTTTTACATTCTCTGGTTTCATTTGACATTTTGATTTTATTCGTGACACAAATTTCACACTCGATCCGATATCGAAAGCTGATATTTATATTAGTACCATTAATTATACAAATTTTACGATCGCAACTTTAAACAGTGAAATATTAAAATTTTCACAAAGCAATAGTTTGCAATGTGATATCAATTTGCATATTAAACATAATTTCAAACAAAAACCTGATCTAGTGGACATTCGATTTCTGCACTATTCTCATTATATACAGACAAGTTTTTCATTGAGTGAATATAACTCAATAAATAAAAACAAGAGACCGATTGGCAAGTTTAAAAACCGATATTGACATTTGTTTTTAATCAACCGAAATTACTTAAAAAAAATCTCAAAAATCACACCAGCCGGCTCATAACCTTCTAACTGTCACAACTCATATGCAAATATACTAGTTTTAGCACATCGATAGTAATCGAAATCAAATTATTTTCCCACAATCGCTCTGCTTATTATATAATGTTATAATACGATCGATCTATCGATAAATTGTTGTGCAAAATTTGAAAGCGTTCCATTTATTGATAACCATTATGTTCCCTGTTGCAATTAATGTTGCGTACGTGCAATTTACAAAAACAATGAACGCATTATTCGTTTACATTCAGACGACTCGGTAATTTTATTAAACCGATACTATCGTTATAATAATATTATTTCATTAATTTTTTTTTAATAAAAAAAGTAGTAGCAATTTTGAAATGGTTAATTTATAATATTAAATTATAGTGTTTTTTTCTTGGATTTTATCACGCAAGTTTTTATTTGTATGTTTTGGAAAAAAAATATTAATTGATCTTTAATAATAGATTATTGAATCATTAAGATAAATGAGTCTCTTCTTTATCATTTCCAAGTATAAAATAAGACATAATAAACATTCTGATCACCTAAGAAGAAACGACAACATTTAAAAACGCGAAAAAACAAAGCTTGCAAAACGCGCATACACACGTTAAGTACACACTCGGTTCCCGTCTGGGACACATTCCCTTTTCGCGATTTATGACGTGCATGTGCCGGAATATATTACGAGGAGGAGCGCTTTCGGCAACCCTTTCCCGGTTTTAGTGCCACAGTCTTTTCGCACAAAAGCCCGTATAAGAATGGACCAAGAATTCGCGCAACTATTTCATTCCCAATAAAGTTTTGGACGGCGTCGACGCGTGCTAGGTGGTAGCGCATACGTGCTGCTTTTCGCTAACAACGCCAAAATACGGGACTTTTATTATTTTTCAGTTTAATTTATGCGGACGTTCTGCATTCCTGCAGGGGCGTTATTAAAACGTATTTTCGTAAAAGTGCTCAGCGCGCCTCATTATGGAGTTTTATAGGCTAGGTGCGTACAGTTCGTGAAAGGGACATAAGGAGCTTTTTTTTTTTAACATTTACCTTTCAAAAATAAAAATAAAATATATTATTATCAACTTTTGAAATCAATTCAAAACAAATAATCGTTTGATTAGAAACAATTTTGAACTTCGATAATATAAACAAAAATTAAACTCTTTCAAAGTATGTATTTTAAAAGATATTTTAATCATATTTTTTATACTCAATGAATCACTAGCGTGCGCTTTGAAATTTTTACAAAATGGATCGTATAAATTTAACTTGTTAATAAAAAAAACCGTAAATTTCTTCTTATGGCTTCATTATGCCTTGGCGGACGTATGCGTTATTATGAGGCCGCTTTTAAAATATCGAACCTTCCATTTTCGTAGGTATATTGAGATAAAAGTTATTTTTCGCTTGGTAAGAAGATATGGGAAAATATGTATGAAAAACTGGTGCTGAAATGAAATGACGATTTAATTCGTCATACATCATCGTCGTTTCGTACGTGAAATATCGTACTTTGAGAAAGTACGCATAAATAAGTATAAGCACATCGAAAACGAGTACGTTGAGAAAGTTATTTCGTTTCTGAAGCCATAAGCCAATAATATATCAAACTTTATAAAAAGGGTAACAAATTCCAACTTTTTTTTTACACAAATGGTCACAAAGTTTCCTTTTGGGACGTGCGTTCGGTCTTGGGGGTCAATATTGGTGTCATAAATTTTTATGGCAATTTTCAATACGAATAAAACACACTCACCGCTCGAAAGCAAAGTATTTTTCTACGTAATATAAATAAAATATTTTTATATTCCATCCCGCTCGGACGTCCTGCGACAATCTAATAATAACAAATTGCAAACAGGAAAAGACCAAGGCCATAATAGAAGCATTAGTGCATTTTTTCTGACTGTTTTTGACGTTTTTATTCAAATTCAACACATGAAAAACTCGCGAACCGGTCTACCGAAACTAAGAAGGTCTGCAACAATCTTCGCTGATAAAAAATCGAATTGCTCCATATAATAATCGGTAATACTTCAAATATGAAGATATTCCGTTTAGGAAAATCGTTAACGAATCCAATATCGCTTTCACCGCTTTTTATACGGTAAGCCGGTTATTAAGAGCGCACATAACAATTCTCGGTTCAATTGAAATTCAATTATTCATTCGAGCGGTAATTCGAGCCTAATTTCGATAAGCGAGCGACCATCATAGACACAAACGTATTACGCAACTCTCCAAGAAAATCAATCGATCTATCTAATGTCACTGCATTGCTGACCATCGACTGTCGATGTTGTGTCATTTCAAACTCGCAACAGTTCGAGACTTTTGACGCCAAATTGCCCAACTAGGCTCTCAATTTCTTTGAATTTCTTCAATAACTAACTTATTTTCTGCGAGACGAGCCAATTTGCAATTTAAATTCGCCACGATGTCGCACATTTCTTCACGTTTTATAAGAAACGACGATTACGTTACACTTAGTTCATTTATCATTTCTAATCATTAGCGCTGAGTTAATGGCTCGCTGTTATTTGAATATTGCACATTTGCTCCGCGAAATGAATAAAGATCGTTTTTTCTCAATACCTTCCCGTTTTATTGTGAGTAAACTCAAGGAAGTGAATCTTCTCGTAATGTTAGATGAATTGTGACTGCGGTCGTTAAAATAATCTTGTTATAATAAACTCGTCTTCGATTGTATAACGACCCTGCATTCTGTTGTCCGAAGACTATCTTGGTAGTTGCGCAAATTGTACAAGAAGTACGTACGCGTGAATTATTGCTGATTGCAGAGAAAAGAAACGCACATAAAATGTTTTTAGCTATAATCGTTTCTTTGATATCTAAAGATACCGAAGATATGTACAATTAACACAGATTTCAAGCTGAAGCAATAAAATAGTGTTCTTATATTTTAGAAAATACACGAACGATTGTACTCGAACACTTTGTATGTTCCATAAAACACAGGTATGATCCGAAAGCAATCTGTAGTAACCTCGCGATTTTATGTTCAATGCTTGTTAAAAGTCATATTATAAGATTTACAAGCAATTTCTAAAGCTATGAAAATAATAAAGCAATAAGGACTGTGGGTGATGATTAAGCAAGTGTTTTCGTTACTAATTCTCTCAAAGCGGAATAATGATTTACGAGAACAAATTTTTTAATTATGTCCTCAAAATAATTTGACATATTAATCTTCAGTAGATTACAAATCTCTGAATCTGATCAAGATTTTATTGTAATAAAAGTTATAAATTTCACTGAAACAAGATTTCGTTTCGATTTGCACTGTTATTAAATGTAAAACACAAAATAGACATACGCACCACGCCTATAATTCACAACAAACTAGACACACTCTATCGAACACATGAACGCATTCCACACGTAAAAATTTCCATTTGAGGCCATCCATCGAAAGAAAATCGAAATTTTCCCAACGAAACCGACTCACAGACCCAAACCGATTCGCACGCGACCATTAGAAATTCGGACACACTTTTCTTACGTCGGCCATCCGACACTCGGCGTTATCCAACACGTTACTGACAGTGACAACCGTCTCGAACAGAACACAAAAGCACTCGAAGAAGTGGAGACGATCGGATCCAGTGTTGACCGTGAAAGTTTTTTGCCGAGCGCTCGTTCGCGAGCCAAGAGAAACTCGGATGTCGGGTCATCATCGTCGGCCACTTTCTACACGACACACGCTCGGATCTTTCTGTTTCTTCTTGTATTTTACCAGAGGAGAATCGTCGACGTTCATCGACCGTGATGGTCGTCGATCTTGTCTGCGGCAAGAGACCAGGAAAGAGCATTTCTCTCGTTCTGTCGTCTTGATGTTTCCCGACGGCTGTGACCCGGAAACGATGTTGTCTCTCCGATGGTCGTCGATGTTTTTTTTAAATATATTGGGTTTCGTCGTGTATTGGGTGTTCGACTTGTTGGTTCTATGATGGTGCGCAACAGTTCGAAGAGATAAATATCAATTTCAGTTTTGTATAAAATTTATTTCAAGAAGTTTATATTAATTGTTGCATCGTATATTTATATTCGACTTTAATAAGCGACATTTAGGTGTTAAAATAATCATAAACTTCAATGAAATAAATAAATTAATATGAAAATGACTCGGGAAGTGATCGTAAATTTATATATTATATTTTACTGAAATTTTTAATATATTTTCTCATATAACACAAATTTCTCATGGTGTCGAAAGTGACACATTTTTTTATGAATCAACCGGCGTTAAACGACTATGTCTATTATGCGTTAATCGCCTTTACACTAATATCGCGGAAATCTCTCGCTTTTTGTTCAGCTAAGTTACATAAAAATGGATTTTCTTTATATTTATATATTATGCATTCGCAATTCTCCGGAAATATAAGAATCATATTTTAAACACAAAGTTTTTTATGCGACAGAGAAAATTTGAATATGCCAGATGATAGAGTCGTTTACATCTAACAGTATAATAGTAACGTATTAGTTACACGTTATCGACTCTAAGCGATTTCGAATCGATATCGAAAAAAAAACTATTACTCACCTCGTTACAAAGCCTCCAATGAACGCCCTTTTTTTGAATTGTAACGTAATCAAGCGAAAAAATTGCCAGATAACCGATCGTAATGATCGTATTCCGAACGCGAGGTGGCAAATTATAATTTCGCCAACTGCTTCAGTTACGTGCCTCGGACGTTCGTGTCCGCACTTTCTAATGCCGGGTATTTTCTATTTGATTTTTTCATTTCATTTTTCATTTCTCGACCGGTGTTTGGTTTGGATTCCGAGTGTGCGTATCTTGTTCGAACAATGATAATAAACGATTTGCTAGTTGGTAATCTCGTTCGATAACCTTTCTCTTTCGGTAATCGCGGTGTCAAGTGGAAAAGAGTCGTGTCGATTGAATGCGAATTTCTTTCGAGCACATGTTTGTGTTCGTTATATAACATAGGCGTTTTCAAGTATAACGATCGATTGAAGTTCAATATTATATGATGCAAAGCTGGCGTGATTCACTAGCGATATGCCAAAGGTAACGCAAATCCGCTTTCAATTAAATCTTTGTAAAGGACGACTCTGCGATGACAATCGAAATTCACTTAACAATAGAAATGGCATTGAAAATTCAATTTCCTAGTTGCAAAATATAGTTATTGAATATAAAAAATATTGAAAACGTTTTATAATTTCGTTATCGTTTTGCAAAATTTTCAATTAATTTCATATTAACGGAACGCGTTTCGAATTTCGTCACTGATTAGCGTATTGCACGATATGGCTTCGATATTAATTGTTCTCGATTTCGATCGTAATCAAAACGTTCATGAAAGATTTCTTCAGATTCAGTAATGAATGACTCGCATTTAACGAAAACCGTTTCGATTTCTCGATTTCGAAACACACGAATGGGAGTCACAATTTTTCACCGAAAACGGCAAAAACGCTTATCTCCAATCTGCGATAGATCTAAAGATCTAGAACGGGCGAAAAGTTGCAAAACCGCCGAAGAAAAACAAAAGGTTTTGACGCGCATCACCCCGAAATATTATCGGTTGACTTATCGCACGTATGACGTAAAAACGTATAAATCATGCGGGTGATATAACACGCCTTTTCTTCCCATGAGATGTTATTAATTTCCCTTTTCCGGCTTGACGTATGCGCTCCATAAAGTCGATGAGATGCGATAGTGGTGCTGCGAAACCGACACGAGGAAGTTGCCCTTAACAAATGATCACTTTCGAGACGATTTTTCATGGATTATCAGTTCGTTCTGAAAGTTTCTTTTTATGTAATTTTCTTTCAATCAACATATTTTATCGTTGATTGAAAATTTATATGTAAATCGCGTGAAACTGTTGATAATCGTAATGAAAATACGCATATAAAATTATTCGATTATTAAACGGAAGATGATAATGATATAAATATTGAATCTATTCAGTAAAGATATCATAAGATTCAACACTTTCAACACAACCCGTTTATGCGTAATCAAATAATCTCCGGTTAACATACCCAAACACGTGCTCAGCGAATCGTTAATATTTCTGGATACACAGACTCACTCCATAATTTCCCACGCACTTGTACATTATTCCATCATATATTTGCCCATCTAGTTGATTACAAACAGGAACTACAAGCATATTCTAATACAGAAATGTAGGCGCCTCAAACAAGATCCCAAACCAAAAGGACAGCTCCCATCTAAACGTGACCTCTCTTGATTTTAACGTACGATGCGCTTATTTGCATTTGCGGGAAGATGGACCGGCTTTCTATCCGATTGTATAACATGAATATTTATGTAACCGGAATTTGGGATTCATATTGTCGTCTGTGTGTGTATATTTATATACGTTGTCGGATGTTCAGATTCACTTTCTAGACCGCGAACGTGAAGTAACCGCATGGTCATTGCCTCCAAATATTTTTGTCGAGTGTGCATTGCTTCAAAAGTTTTTTTTTTGTTTTTCTGGAGTAGGAATTCGAGGTCTTTGCACTTTTGCCGCCAAAAGGACGAGTATCCTCGGTTGTGATCCATCCTTGAAAAAAGAGGCACGCAACTCGCATGATAAGTCGTCGTCGTTGAACTCGCATCGGGTTAATAAACTTCAGTGCAGCATGAAAAGAATTCAAAATTCAATTCTTATGTGTTAAATTAATGAATAATTCTTTATAACGGACCCACTTTATTATTTCGATTATGTCGATCGCTCGTTCGGTATTTTTCAACAATCACATTAGCACTGCTCAGACACCGTAAGTGCCATGAGTTTCTCTGCATTTTATTATTAGTAGAACACGTTTTCAAATCACTTCCTCGATGATTTTTTTTCGATCGAGTTACACTGCTTTGCATTTTAAATTATCGGTACTCGATTGTGTTTTTTTTCTCTTGAATACATTTCATGGTTTGATATGTCAAACAATTTCGAATATTATATTCAAAATGGAGTACCTACTTATTACAAAAAGAATTGTAATGTGCTTTATGAAATATTCAAAGAATAGATAAATTGGTTATTTCATATGATTTAATTCGATCGAATTTATTTATAGAAATCAGTGCATACATATGATGATTTCAATTTATGAGTTATAAATGTTTCTAGAACACACTCGATATTTATTGGATTTCTCCTAATTAAAAATAAATAGAATGTGCAAAATTATTTGCAACACGTACAATGATCGCAAACCGTGAAGGTTAAATAATTTAATTTAACGCAATTACTGTTAACTTTTTACGTGAAAATTATTAAAAATAACACTTTCGATTTCACAAACCCACAGAGATAAACTGTTTCATACTTGTTTACAACCAATTTCATTTTCACAAAAAATTCACGGAGGCGTTAAGCTGCAAACACTTTTCCGTACGCAATTGTTTTAAAACTAGATAATCTATAGAATGTATCAAAACTAACGAAAGTCTCTCATTGTATTTCTTTATGTGGCATGACACAGTCGCAATTAAACGATCCCATATTCAAAAGCTATAAGTCGTTTGAAAGAAAAATACAAAGCAGATTAACTGCCTTCAGATCTTTCTGACGAAAGCAAAACAATACTGTAAAATATGTCTTCTTGATTTTGGACGTTCAAATACAAGAAAACCTGTTGTACAAAAATAATGTGGTATAAAAGTTATTAAAAATATACTTATCTTTTTTTTTTAAAACAATGAGCCGAAGAATTTAATATGAGAAATACTTATTCGATTCAGTGCGTTTGTATTCACACGATAAGTACTTAAAATGCTGATGGAAAAACTAGGTAATGCATCACCGCTGCATTCTTCACGTATGTCGACGCTTGCATCATGTACGATACATTTTCATTACAACAAATAATATTTACCGTTTTTATCTATTGTTGAAAATATTTCGAGTTGACTCTATATCTTGAAATTCATCGATGAAACACATTTACGCAAATTCTATTGTTCTCGCTCGAGCAATCGAATACAAAAAAATTGTAGGCAATTTTTCGATTAAGAAACAAATGGTTTTCACATCAAATTTACATGTTAATTTTTTTTCACGAACAGCGCGTCAATGTTCACTTTTTCACAACGGTCGATTTATTATGAATTTCTACTTTCCCTGGTGTTCAATCATTCGACAAAGCACTGTATTAAAATATAAGGATTAACACACTTTCCTTTTTATTGTATTTAGATGGCATTTTTATTTTATAATGATGGTTTTACAAGTCAATTAATTTTATCGAAATTTGTATAAATTTGCGTAACATGTAATTTTTTTCACATGTTTATTTTAGTAACATAAACAAATTTTACTTTCTATGGGATACCAACAAAACTAACCGAGAGATTCTTGACCGTAACACGTTTATATAGAACTAAACCAGGTCAGTGGAGTTCTCGCAAATAAAGTTAGTTCTCTTCCAGTAGAAAACGTTTTGCACGAACTTATTAACCGGAATCCAGAACTAAACTGAGTTATTTTATACTTAGAATAAAACATTTTTTTTTTCAATATTTTCGAAAGCACGCACCAGAACTTAAACGTGAGAAGAGAAATTTTCTGAATTTTATTCGGATTTAAATGAAACGTCACAGAAGAATTTTCATTTTAATTCGTATCACTAGCATATTTAAAAGATCATTTTATGGTCAATAAATCACAGGATATTTCACGGTCAATGCCAACGAGTTTTATATTTTTTTTATTTTTTCGCCAACGGAATAAAAAATTCTTAGAATCTTCGAATCATGTAATACTCGTTATGTTGAAAAAAATACGATATTAAGTTAAATAAAAAAAATTAAAAATTAAGTTTGAATAAAAGCGATAAAATCGATACAAATACAATTTCTCTTCGAGTCGGCAGCAAGGTGCACAGAACGAGCAAAGATCTAGTTCAAGTTCGCTACTCGAAACGTTTAATAATACATCACGATTCAACCGCGAAAAACAAAATTTCAAAAATCAAAAACAAATCTTCGAAAGTAAAAAAAAATAATCTTACCTTATTTTTGGATCAACATAAAAATCCTTATGGGATAACACCGCCGCTATAACCGCACCATGATTCCGTCCGAATAAATTCACAAATAAATCAAACACCGAAAGTCGATCGATCAATAGATTCGAAAAATATTCAATCGATCAAATTTCTACAAATTTTCAAGTTCATCGGGTGCTCAGGTGGGGCTGAAAGGGCGCACGATCCCAAAAGTACGCGTTGCGACAATTCTTTCGGGCGGTCGTGTGTGCGGGTGTGCACCGAGCGATCAGTTCAGAGTTTGTTCGCAGACTGAAGAGAGACAATCATCAGGGGTCTGCCGCTTCGACTGATTCGTTTGGAGTTGAGTTTGCCTCGCCAAAGCCGACAGCACAACGCAGAAGAACTTTTTAACACGCCGCCGCTCTCCGGCCACTTTCATTCCGTACCAAGCCGCCGTCGACGGCGGAGACCGCGCGCGGTTCTCGCTGCTGGTCGTCGTTTCGGTTTTGAGGGTTTTGGCCGTTTTTCGGTCGATGATGGTCGATGATTTTTGGGATTTGTACTGGTTTATGATGGGTGTTTTAGGTTCCGTCGGAGGGAGTTGTGGTTTGGTGAATTTTCGAATTGATGGTAGTGCTGAAAAATGGAATCACGATGGATTGTGGTCGGACATTGGAGCTGAATGATATTTTCAATTGCGTTTCATATTTCGAAATTTTATGAGTTTTTCTATGCAATTTTTTTGTGAAAACTTTGTTGTTTTTTTTATCTTCATGTTTCTATCAATTTCGATATTGATTATTTTTTTATTATTTGAACAATACAATACATTCCAAAAGATATTTCAGTACTTAGATTAAACTTTGCAATTTTTTCAAACTATCATTTTTTATTATTAAAAGTTTGAAATTTGTAAATATTACGAATATTGGTGAACGGTACAGTTATGGTCAGCGATATTCCGGTGCAGCCGACTAGTTTTTGCAACATTCGAGCTTTTTAAAATTATAAAATTGTACATGCGATAAAAAAATCAATGTAATAGTTTCTAAAAAAGGAAAACAACTTTATGCTCCACAGAAATACCTATAAGATGTCTAACAATAGCTGA
The DNA here is from genome assembly GCA_028571205.2 of Hydropsyche betteni. Classification (NCBI taxonomy): domain Eukaryota; kingdom Metazoa; phylum Arthropoda; class Insecta; order Trichoptera; family Hydropsychidae; genus Hydropsyche; species Hydropsyche betteni. Next base: position 3,140,337 of record JAOXNN020000086.1, on the reverse strand, counting down.
AGTTTTTATCATGTTCAATTATTTTTTGTAATGATGATCATTATTTTTTCCTCGTTTTACTTTTATTTGAGTTTTTATCTGATTTTTTTTGAAAATTCGTTTATCTTTAAGTTTTTTTTATGAACATAGTTTTTAGAATCGTGCTATATTTGAACGTTATGAAATATATTGGATATTTTCCGTGATAGAATCACTATATACCGTACACCGAAATTTGACAATAATTTTTATGTTTATCTGTATCTGCCAAATCCATAGTATTTTTCTGAGTCATAAAATTAAATCAGTTTTATATTAACAACAAGTATATGTATATTATACTAATAGTACAATATCTCAGATATCAAATTATTATTACCAAGTTGTCGTTTGTATTGTACTTTTGATAGACTACTTCTTTCAGCGTTTATGTGATGAGTAAGCAGTACTGTATTTTATGAATACTTAAATATGATTTAATACTTTTGGAAATATGAATAGTTCCGAAAATGTCTATTATACAATATTAAATAATCGACGGTTAACTAAAACGAACAGTGTTATACTTTCAACAAGATTTGAAACGGAGACTTAAATGGTAGGTCTATTACCAAACCCAGAACTCATGCTTATGGAACTTATTTCGTTGTATTTATTTATTTATTAATAAAATTCTGATAAATATCAATAAATTTTATATACATTAAAAAAAATAAAAAAAAAACATGATAGTTCAATCAATTTCCGAGTATAATTTTCGAAAAAGTTTCATATGAATAAAGGAACTGTTAATTTCAATTATAATATTTGAAGGATAAAATGAGTAGTAAGTAATTAAGATGACGGTATACATGTATATTCATTGAGAGGTTTTCAATGTTAAGTTGCTTTATACAAATAAATGAAACCAGTATTCTAGTCTTCTGTTGCTAACAATAGCCATGCATAAATTGTTGTACATATTTTTTCTCATTTCGATATTGACAACAATTTTTTTTAACAAAGATCAAGAAACGTTCTTCATTTCAAAACCATAATGATATTCATTTTACTATAAGAAATCTTTTGAAATGAAAAACGAAATTTTTTATGAAATTCATCCTTGAGATCGAATCATAACGCTATATATGTATGTGAAAATGTTATCATCAAAACGAGAGCTCTAAAATATTTGATAAAGAAAATTTATGCAGCCTTTGCAAGCAAAATGAAAATAAAATTTCCATAAATTAATAAACAAGAATGCATCTCTTATTAATTAATGAATTTTGAAATTGTTCGGGAACTTTCACAAGTCATACTAATTTATGGTTTGTTTTTTATAAACATATATCTAATCTGATCATGATCAACATCATCATGAATAATTAACATGGCAATAAAACTTCAAAGATTATCAGAATAGTAATCATAACTATTAATAATTGCAAAATTGATTCAAATATTTCACAATGTTAAAATGTACAGTTGTAATGTGATTTCATTTTTTTAACTCCATTCAGTAATAAAACATCCATGATCTATTTTAAGCGGTAAACCACCCATTAAAGTTTATGAGAATAATAAATAAATACTTCAAATTTTGTACAACATTTTACAATAGAAAGGTAATGTGGTTTTATTCCATAAAGCACGTTCACATATAGAAAATATTTTAGAGCGTGTGACAAAACCGCATTATAATCGTTAGTCAGAGTTCGCTAAACTTTTCCGGCCGTGACCCTTTTAAAATAGTCGTGCAATGTTTGACCTCTCCATTAGCGTTTAACCCGGCTGCTTCTTGCCATCGATATCCAATTATAATAATACAACACCATCTATTGCCAATTGTTACAGTAAGCGACAAGAAAACCAGTATGCAATGTGTATGTTGTGAAAATATCCAAATATGTGTCCGATATGAATTTATGTGCATTTTCTATCTATCCATATGAAGAAACGTTTTATTTGTTCACAAATAAATTTGATTATCATATGTTAATTAGGATGTGAATATTTTTCGATTTGAAAAGTTTTCGATATATTTTTATCGTTAAATACGTAATTGTTAAAAAAACCCTTGTGATAGCTTGGATTGTTGAACTGTTAATTAAAAATAACAATCAGTTTAAAAGTAATATTTTCGCATCACTATCACAAAAAATAATATGTCTTGTAGTAAAAAGACATAATTTTCACATGCCTAATAACAATTGACTGTGTATTATTTTTATCAAACTGCTATTTAAACAAATTATCTTCACAGTTGATTTAATTTATGTACGTATATAAGCATAATGCTTCATCACTTTCAACACTTCGAAATGTTGCGATTCATTGTGATCTTAGTTACTTTAGCTCTGGCGAGTGGTAAGTTACATTATTTCATACTATTTTTTTATGAATGCTAAATTTAATATATTTTTCATAGGTAATCACCCACCGTCAAAGAGAACATATTTAACTCAGAAACACATAAATCGAATAGTCGGAGGTGAAGAGACTTCAAGCAGTGAAACCCGGCCATATCAAGTATCTTTGATTTTAACTGATCCTACGGGAAGCTATTTATGTGGTGGTAGTATTTTGAATGCAAGATGGATTTTGACTGCAGCTCATTGCATGGATGGGTATTTTTTAATTTTTTTGTATATTTGGTTAAAATATTTTTATATTTATGGAACAATTCGATCCAGGATAAAAACCATCGATGTTCGAGCGGGGTCCAATCATTTATTTAGCGGAGGAGTTGTAGCTAAAACAGTTCGTTATAAAATACATCCTAACTATAATAGACAAAATTATGATTACGATATGGCTCTCGTTGATTTGATGACAAATGTGTTACCATTAAATAACAGTACTATTAAAGCAGTCACTTTAACTGCATCTGGAAGCACATTGCCGACTGGAACCCCAGTTACAGTGTCTGGTTATGGAGCAACTAGTGTATGAATATTGAAATAATTTCAATTTTATTATTTGTTTTTTTTTTATAATTTTAAATTTTATAAATAGGAAAATGGACCGACGTCAGAAGTACTTATGCAAGTAACTGTTAATATTGTTGATAGAGAAACTTGTAAAAAGGCATATAGCACTTTTACGTCAAGGATGATATGTGCGGGAGTCCCTGGAGGTGGAAAAGATTCTTGCCAGGTTATTTTTGTTTACTAAATTAATATATAGTTTACAAATCTTTTTGAATTGAGCTATTTTGATTGACTCATAAAGGGCGATTCTGGAGGTCCTTTAGTAACTGCAAATAATACCCAGGTGGGAATAGTGTCATTTGGAATTGGCTGTGCTAGGTCAGAATATCCCGGAGCATATACAAACATTGCTGCTCTGAGAAATTGGATCAAAACAAACACTGGTGTTTAAAATATTTTTCAGACATATCCAAAATAAATAACGAGGAATAATTTTATATTATTATGAACATTTAATCTTCAAAAAATTCACATCAAAAATTCGACTGACTTTTTTTTCATTTCTTGATTCCTTATTCCGTATAGAATAATAAAATTACATGAAAACTAAGATATTTAAAATTTGTATACCCTCTTTCCCAAATATGTGTCTGATATGAATTTGCAATATTTTCTATCTGTTCGTATGAAGAAATTATTCAATTATCAGATATTAAAATTTTTACAATTTTTGAATTGGAAACTTGAGTATCATACGGACAAACTTTAAGTCTTAAACTGGCAATTTAAAATAATTATCGGCCATAAGTTATATTTTATCATAAAATATAATAATTTTTGTAGCCAAACGATAAAAATTTATCACAGTTTGGGCAACTATTTAAACCAAAAACTATTTCTGAATTTTATGAAATATTCATAAGAATTAAAATTTTGAAAATCCAAGACCCATCAAATAAAGTAGATAAAAATAATATGTAAAAAAGTTTTTGGAGATGGAAAAGATTCTTATTAGGTTATTTTTGTTTTCTAACATTAAAAAACAATCATGGTTATATTATTATATTTATATTTCTCTATAATGGATGATACGAGAGATCTTTTAGTCGCTACATATAATACACGAGTGAGAATAGTATCTTTTGAAATTGTCTTTACATCGTCAGAATATTCCGAAATATATACAAATATCGTTGTTGTAAGGTATTGAATAAAAGAAAACACCAAACATTAAAATATTTTTCATTATTGTTTGTAAAATATTTATGATAATATTGAATTATTATTAACTTCTAATCTTCCAAAAGTTTACAACTTGATTTTGATTACATTTTTTTTTTCATATACTTGATACATTTCGAATCCATTCCCTCATAAACGGTATTGAAGTATAAGCACCTGGATATTTTGGATCAGCACATCCTTGACCAAATGAAACAATTCCCAGTTGTTTCCTTTCTCCTTCCAATGTCACTAATGGTCCACCAGAATCTCCCTAAAATTAATGATCACTTAATATTATAAAATTCAAATTTTATTAAAGTATTTAGGGAAATTATTAACTTGACAAGAATCTTTTCCTCCAATTTTCAGTCCAGCACAAATATGACTATCAATTTGACCATAAGCTTCTTCACAATCCGATTTTTCGAAAATGCGGACATTAATGCCGAGTAAATTACAAGATGGGTTTCCTCTCTTCAATTATAATGAATAGATTATTAATTAATCTTAACTTATTATTAAATTATTATAAATCCATAAGATGAATATACAAATGAAGTCGTTCCCCATCCAGTCACTCTAACTGTTTCACCTGGTATGATATCCTCGTCAGATTCAACAAGTTTTATTTTATCTATGTTATTTTCACCAAGTATTAATTCTTTTTCTAGTTCAATTAAACAAGCATCAGAATAATAACTATATTTTGTATTGTAATCTGGATGAGTTATCAATCGTTTGCTGATTGCGATAAATTCACCATTGCAGACATCAGTCGAACCTCCTTTGACCAATAATATTTTTTTCCTGTTCATAAATTAATTCATTTACCCGAACAACGTTTGATGTGAGCTATGGGAATATTTATAAATCAATAATTTACCTATGACAACAGTGTCCTGCGGTCAAAATCCATTTAGAGCTAATTAATGATCCGCCACAATATATATTATTTATCGACCAAGGTAAATATAAAGCTATTTGATAGGGTTGGTCTTCAATATTTGTTCTTGTTCCTCCCACGATTCTGTTATAATTTCCTACAAGAAATTTTACAAATAAGCTAAAAATAAAATTATCATTGATGTATCCGATATTTATATACAAACCATTTTCCTGTCCGAAAACTCTTGTATTTAAAAGAAAACACAAAACAAATATTAGAATTTTCATATTTTCGTATTTGTTTTCATATGAAATAAATTAAAACAGCACTACTCTTGAATCCAAGATTCCGTTTGTAACTGATCGTTTTTATTGCAAAATACTAACATTTTATCCAATTTTATGGCTATACAATAAAATATCACTCGAGACTAATCATATTGTTTTCATATTTTAATACTATTCAAGCTATTATATTATTCTATAATAAAATGAATAGAATGATTATCAAACAACAATCTTATTTACACTACGGATTATTTAGATTGTGTTTTGTTTACGAATAAAGTAAAGTATTTGAAATTATTGGAATTATCTACATAAAACTTTTAAAAACGAAATTAATCGATTTCGCAAAAACCTGATATTATAATATTCACACATTTGATACTTTGGATCTGAACTAATACTTTTTTTAATATATATGAAACAAAGATCAAATTTATTCCTTTTTTTCAGTGAATCGCCTCATTGCGATGACAACAGAGCAATAAAAAATATGACGTTTCGTCCGTCACCGACTTTCACATATGTAAAAACGAGAGACAATTGCAATCACGTACATAACATTAACATTGCATCACTTTACTGACGAAGAAACAAATTATTGTCATGATCACAGTATAAAATTTTGTATTGCAATAATGACTATAGGGAGCAGAACGCGGCACGTACTACCCGTTATTATATTTAACCAATCACGGTTCTGCGAGATAAGAAGTTAAACGGCCAACGTTAACTGCTCTAACTTTTGATTGACAGGTTCAAGTTATTGTTTCATACTTCATTATAGCGCGGTCGTGACTTAGACAAAAGCCTTAGCTTCGGGGCGAATTTGCACGTTTTGACCGTAAGAAAAAAAATATCGCAACGGTCGTAAATAAAATATAATTAGAGTTGAAACATGCGCGGGTGCCTTGAGGTATTGTTTTCGAATGTGTACCGAATAATTCGTGTTAATTATCCCCGCATTCGGGTGTTAAAACTTATCGTACCTTTGCAGCTGTTCATTAAAGTTGTTTTGATTATTTTCGCCTAATTTTTGCAGGATATTTTTTTGGATATTCATATTAATCAATGCATTAACTTATCTGATTAAAAATGAAACAATAGCATCTCCCACAGAAAATACATTGAAATTAGATAATATTTGAAAATAATGAGTAACCTTAACTATGATTGATATCATTCTATTTTCAATAATTCAAAGATAATTTTCCCACATAAAATTAATTTTAGTATAAATATTATACCTGATTTTTACCCGTTTAAATTTACGATGTATATTAACGATAAGCACGATTTTAACTGTACACAAAAAATATTTATGCGAAATTAATAAATGGGTTAAAATATAGCTGTAAGTTATGTCTGAATTGTTACATGTACGATAAAGCACGCAATTGATGAAATATTGCAAATAAAATATTACGCGAAAGGTCAGTCGGTTATAATGGCAATACAGAAAAGGTTGAAAAGACTTCAACTAAAACATAAAGAAAACAAAGAGTTTTATTATTTACTCATCACCATCGTGCGAGTAATTAATTAAATACAGAAATAAATTTTATACGCAATACAAGAACTCGCATTATTTTATTTTTCAACTATAGACTTTCTTTATTTCTTTTTTTTTGATTCAGTGTATTAAATATCGAAAAAAACTCGCGTTTATTGTCCTTGATAGCGGTATTCATGAATTGCTAATAGACGTGTTAAAAAAGCTATACTTTCACAATTTTATACGGCGTTTGTCAATAAAATCGATTTTTTCGCCAATACGTAACGCCTAATTTGAATTTTTACGACAATGCAAAGGCATTATGAAAATGTATAGGAAAAAAATAATGGCGTTACAAAAATATACATATTAATTGTTGAAAATTGAATCCGAATCGAAAATTGCTACGCAAATACGTGACAAAACAAATTGTAAACAAGAAAACAAAACCGTATCTGTTCAACTGTGGTGTCGAATTTTCATGTTTCGAATTGGCAATTTATATACTTTCATGTGGTTCTAGTTCATTCTTAATTGGATTTAGCAGGTATGTAGGAGAATTTACAGCGCATGCATAAAATCAATATCGAATTCATAGCATACATAACAAATAATAAAATCTTATAAGTATAAATATTTAAATATATTTAAATGCAAGTAATTATGGCTATATAATTATTTTTGAAAATCTGAAAACTTTATAATATTTTATGCTTTTTAGTGTTAGTATTCTATGAAGCATATCAAAAACATAACAGCAATTTATTATCAAAAATAACAAAGTCGAGACAAATTTCTCCTTATTAAAAATCAATCGACTTGATCCCAAAAATATATAATAAATAACTTTTTGTTCTTATTACAGAGTCTTCAATCTTTTCAATATTTTAGGTTCGATAACGATTTGTTTACACTAGCCATATAAAAAATTTCCAACTTCAAACTCAATTGTTAAAAATTCGCTGCGCATATTCGTTCGCCGTATTTTCCAATTTAAAACCGAATGGATTAAATCGATTGTTACGCAACCGTATGAAATTTATTATTTGCATGCTGTACAATTAACTAGACGCAAGTAAGCCATTTCGTACAATTGAAACCCATTACTTCTGTCCTAAAAAAATTAGCGAAACAATCTTATATAATTTTGATTTTGACTTATGTCCGAAATTGCGTTATATTGTTTATTTAGAACATTTCATTCGAATTTTTTGTCTTCGTTAATGACACCAACTCGAAAAATTATGGAAGAGTTCCAATTAAAAAACGTTAGTCTTTTAGATGTACTCAGCTATGTTAAACTTGAAAGTTTTATTAAATCCTATAAAATTGTTACATTTCCACTCGATATAATATAACTTTACAGTATTTAAAGCTCTTCATTTCTAAACGAGTCCTTATAACTCCTCAAAAACTACAAAATAAAAAGGTTTATATTATTTTCTATTATACATTTAAGTTGAGACGATTTTTTTACTTATTAATATTTTTCATATTATTTTGACTATAATAAATTAATATTCAGTTTATTATTCGAATATCAAAGTAAAATAAAACTACATCTCATCCCGTGTTCAATTTGAGCGAATTATATTCAGGTTTTCATTCAGAGACATAATTTATACATAAATTAAAACATTTATTTCAAAAAATAAATCAATAACACAAATTCGTTTAAAAACAACGCAATAACTCAACTACAGTACAAGAATCACGTTGACAATCCAACAAAAATTAAAAATTTAAACACCGAATAAAAAAAAAATTTAAGCACCTGAATTTCAGAGCAATTCAAAACGGTCAAATCAACAATCACACCGAATTCAACATCAACAACTAAAATCGTCAACCGATCATAACGATCCATTGAAGCGTTCCCGCAACCCCATATTGGATGCAAATGTCGCATCTAACGGCCCCCGGACGATAATCTGTTTATCGCCAAAGCACAGACCGCACCACCGCCGCCAAAGCTCGCTATCCGAAGATCCGGAGGACCGGACACAAAAGCTCGGGACATAAAAGCTCGGGATGGCAACTGTTAAATCCGCGAGGCCGACAATGCCGCTAATTAGCGGCCGGCGGAAATATAACGCGCGGTTTTGCCGTTCGTACGGCGGGAAGATTTAATTTGCGTTTTCGGTGATGTCGGTGGTCGGATTTGATGTGTGTGTGTGTGTATGTTTTGTTTGTGCCGATCGGGGTGATTCGATTAATGAGTGTGCCATGGTAAAAAGTGGTGATTGTGTCAATTGTGGTGCATGGGAAAATTGGGATGGATTGTTCGGTTTATTATATAAAAATAAATGTGGATGTGCGAGTTTATTTTTGTGATTTCAAACTTATTTTTGTCAAGGTTTTTGAATCTGGAGATGAAAATTATTTTGAAATTATTATATTTCATCTGCATGCATCTTGTGAAGATAACTGTAATTTATAGTCGTCTCCGATTACTGATTGTATCTGAAAGAGGTAAACGTTTTATCATCATCACTGTCGTATGAAAGCTAAATACAATCTACTGTAGGACAAGGTCTTTCTGGTATAATCTGAAGAACATGATTTTTTTTATATTCACTACAGTTTTAAAAAGAAAATTTTTTAAAACATTTCTTTACACATTTTCACATTCACATACTGTTCTAGTCATGTGATACTTAAATGATCAATTTGAATGGATACTTTCAAGAAAGATTCATCTTTAATAAATAATAATCAAAATAATAACTTATATGCTTTAGTATATCAATAGTGTAAACCTGATTTTTTTAAATTGGATCAAAATTATAATTTATCACGAAACCCACATTAAACCACTCATTCTCAATATCAAATACCAAACGAGAAACCAGAGGTTTTTTTGCGAAATTTCGCGCGTCGATAAACGCATTTTACGCAACTCCGACGGCATTTAACCGCCGCCAGACACATCCAATATGACGATATAAAAGCGACGTTTTATTTTTTTTTCTGTTCGTATTATACATTATTTGTTTTCAGGGCATCGTCGCGTGTGGCGTTTCGTTTTGTTTTCCGTTTCGCAGATATTGTTTCAGCCATGTGCGTAATTGACTTTTCCGCCAAAACGGCCGTACGTGATCGAATTTTCGATTGATTTACGCAACGTCGCCCACCTCTTTTTAGCGGATTCGACGGTTCGGGTCAATTGTGATCGTGTTTCACTATATATCATTATAAAAAGGTGTTTAGTGGATTGATTGATGAAAATTTGAGCAAAAGAATGAATTTTTAAAGGATTTTAATCGTTGAAAATAACAATTTACACTGGATTCATTTTGCAAAAATATCAAAAATATACAATTAGTATTTTAATTGTATTGATTGATAACTTTATTTTATACAATATTTCATACTTTCAAATATTGAAATGGTTGCAAATTTTAATTACTGTTAAAACCATATGTTTTTGGACCTTGGAATATTTCGCAATGTTGTAGCGAATGGGCGGTTGGTACGGCAATTAAGGGTGAACATTAATCGATTTTCAATACTGTGTATGGATATTTTGTGTGCTTACAATTGACTTAACCGCACTTGTGTTTTCACTCGAGATTTATTAGAAATACCTTGGCACTTCAGGCGTAATTCGATTCGGATAATAAAACATATATCAGTATTTGAATTGCCGTAGAAATAAAATATCATAAAAAAATAATCTGTGACCAATCGACACATTGCAAACGCTATAAGCACGAAATCAATTTCAGACTATTTCTATTGTTAAAAACTATTGGGATAATAATATACAATTCGAATCATAAGAATTAAAAAAAAATCTGAAAATTTATTCCGCATTTTCAACTACAATCAAGCTCCATTCAAAACTATAATGAAAGATCCATACATCGAGATAACAGACGTCAAGCCTTATTATATATATTCCACGTTAAATCACAAAACACTATTCCGTACGGTTTCAATTTGAGCAGACATTCTGCAAAATTTTCCACATCCCGCTTCTACCTTTGCAAAATCACCGGCAAATAAATCAAACCGTGGCATTCCAACAAACGCTACACCCACTTTGCGATCCACTCACATCACTTCGGGGCCACCCTTTTCAAACGTCATTTTAGTTTTACGACGTCAATCGCAACAATTGAAACGTACCGTTGCCTGAACACATATTAGATAGCGGACGAAAGGCTGTTCGGGGCTCGGCGAAAGTTTCGCGACGGGCACAAAGCGTCCCTCATTTAATTGAAATACCTCAAATTAGTGAAACACAAACAATATTGCCTTCTTCCGCGGAAACAAGACGTATGGTACGGGTTCGAAGTTTCGGGTTGGGGTGGGTGGACGTTCGGGATAAGGGCGGATATGTTTACAGGTATAGGGGCGTAAAGGTTGAAGGAATTGCTTTTTTTTTCCGCAACGATATATAAATATTTAAAAGTTTTTTTTTTTCAAATAATTCATTCATTTTAGTTTATTTTTAATTTTTATATGCGATACGGTTACTTTTTTCATATTGATCAATAAATCTTTTTGGCATATAAAAATTAAATAACATATTTTTTCCTAATATGTTTGAAATCGGTGTCTGATCGAAATTCAATAAATATCTGACCTTGAATTAAAAAATTAAGCAAATCAAATCAAAATAATAAAAATATAAAAACATTTCATAACTTTCGTACATGTGAATAAAATTTTATCGATACGCGTCGAGCGGATGAAAGTCAACTGGTTGACTTTTATCTAGTCGACTTTCATCCACTTGAGAGTGTTTGCTCCAGCATCTGTATCCAGATTCCAGATCTTATTTCTAAACGTAATATGATCAGAAAATAATAAGAAAATACCCAATTCATCCGAAATAAAATTTAAAAACACACTCAAATTCCTTCCCCCACCAAGCTCATTCTTTCAAAATACATTTCCATCCAACCCCGCATTAACCACGATTCAAAATTGAAAACTTCAATCCGCGAAAACCTTCAACCGCCCATCGCTTGCGCCGCAAACTCCGAACCGTCTGCCCAACGACAAATTTAATTTGGCCAGTGACATATCGCCAGGTCGTATCTGGAAACGTCAAGAAAATAACTCGAAATGAATCGCTCCTACTTCGCGTTTCGCATGAGAAGTCACAACATAGCGTTCGCAGTGCGGCTGCGGTATGCGGGCTGCTACTATGGGGAAAATTGAAATCGGATTTTCCCGCAGCGCACCGATGAACTCTCGTAAACATGATGTTTTATTATTATGAATAGTGGGTGCTCTCGTGCGGCAATAATGTCGATCTGCTATTGAGACCCTATTACGGGTCTGTATGGTAGGTTTTATATGGTATTTTGTGGGTTTTAATTAAATTTGAGATTAAGTTGAATATAAGTGATTTATTGATCAATAGGGATTGATGCGTTAAAAATTGTGAGGTTTTTGAAGTTTTTCATGGTATTTGAACTGAACAGATAAAGTTTTTGGATGCTATTAATTTTTTTTTTTTTTTTGTATTAATATAATACGATATAAGTAAATTAAATTTTGATGAATTAAAAAACTATGATTTTATCAAAAAAACTATAATTGAATGATTGTTTAAAATTAATAAATGATAGATATTTCTTTACTATTAATCTAATTAATTGAAAAACTAAAAATTTAAAAAAATAATAATTTTTAAATTTCTATGAAAAGTGGTGCAGAGGCTTAGATAAAGCCTTAAATAGATGACTGGTAATGTTATTTGTTACATTTTAAATCAAGTATACTTATTGTCAGTCGAAAATATCGTATTATTTGAGCTATTATTATTTTTATTTATTTTTAAGAAAAAAAAACAAAATCTTACACATGCACAGGAGTAATTCCTAAATGAAAGATAATATAGTAGACAAACCTCATTTTTTTTTACTATGTATTTTATCCTTAAATATGAATACAGAAAAAAAAACAACACAAATGAATACAAAAAATTACTGAATTAAAGGAATACTTCGGACTGAGATATGTTTAGTTTAAAATGTTCCAAATAACATGACTTTTTACTTATTTAAGAGCCTTTGAACCACCTTGTATAATATATTATATTTCACCATCGCACTCAAGACTACTTCCTCCTCAAATGTATATACATAATATAATCAACCTATCGCACGTACAATATCCAAACGAACACACATCAACAGCCCTCATAGTACAGCACCTTTTGATTTTCTAACGATCCAATCTGAATCTGCATACATATAAACCATCATCGACAAAGGCAACAAGCCGGACGGCAATCTTCTTCCCTACCCGACCATACCATAGCACATCCGTCTGCACAAATGCTAGTTACGTCCAATTTTCAAAGCGGATCCGAAGGGGACGTTCATAAGTCAGCACGGCATATCCTGGCAATCTCCGTTCGATCCTATTAGGGGCAAATGTCGTTTTCGCGCCTAAATTACGACCGGAACATCCCTATGTGCGTTTGCGTTCGAGCCCTTATTCGATTTGCAAGCGCTGCATGGCGTAGTGCACTGCCTATGTATGCAATGCACTGATACGATTTCGTACACAAAGGACGAGTTGAATTGTATCGAAATCGTGTTTGATGATCCTTTCGGATGATGCGAGAGATTTTTATTTGCGCTTTCGAGTGTTGGAAAACGGGGGCGTAGTTTATTTCATTTCTGTGTTTCAAAGGATTTATATTTTTCTCGTTCGACTTTTATATTTTATTTTTGGAATTATTACATATCTCCATACATTTCACAAATGAACTTTATGAGTCTCTCACATAAATTCTATTGTAAAAAAAATCATTTATATTAATTTTTATTTCTAATAAAACAATTACAACATAAAATAATAAGCACTCCTCGAAAAACTCATTCCAATATTTCCAAATCTGTATCTGAATATTTATAATATTTCACAATCGATATAAAATACGCAAGTAACCAAAGTCTTACCATTAGTAAACCGACGTCATTAGTATACATTAAAAGACTAATGACATTTCTAATACTTGGATTCAATTTCAATCACAATATACTTTGTATGACTGTTTAATTGACCTTTCACCGAAATCAAAAGAAATTGCGCAACGCCAAAACGACACGGTGGTCGAAAATCGGTAACGCTCGTATAAAAATTGATGTTATAAAAGATCAATTAAGATGTCAATCTACGGAACCTTGAATCGGAAAGAAAGGGTGCCAACTATGTAGGGTATTCGTACGAAATATCTAATGTCGCAACCGAAAAGCCACGACTGGACTCATTATGAATATGTACCACGATCACGATTCATTTTTATCTCGACTTGGGGTTGTTGTACTGGAAACGCCGAAGGGCAAACAAGCGTTTATCGCCAATAATGATTGAAAACTTTTACAAAGAAAAAAATGTGTATAAAACCGTTAAGAGTAAACGCCGCACTAACGACCCGACTTAATGCGCTAAAGATGGAAATTTTTCGCTCGTTTCCACCGCGCACTACATACATTTGCATTTAATTTTTGAAAAATACGCGTAGACATTTTAAAAAGCGCTTTGTGCCCAGTTCCGCTTTTAGGGAAATCACCTACGGTGGGCGGGCAAGAACCACCACCTCCGAGATTAATGGTCGACGAATATTGACTGCTGTGGTAGTTCTTTGCTCGGCTAGGGGCTGGGTTAGGGTTTGAATTCCGAACCACCCCCTTCGAGACCCGGAGGCGGTCTTTTATGAGAATATACCGTCTAGACTTTCAATAAAACATTTGCCAGGATCTGCGATCGCGTAGAATAGCATTCCTATATATTTTGATGCACGTCCCACCTTTTCCATGTCCGTGTATTTTCTTTATTTGCTGGAGTTCTGCTTTCTTATTGCGTAATCGTTTTTATGCCTTGCAAATGTATGCGTATGCAAAACTTCCATGAATAAGCATCGTATGTGATTTAATTAAATTGAATTAATTGATAGAATTTATTATCATAAAATGTGTATCAGTATTTTTATAAATCGTTGAGAATAGAAAATTTTCATATGTAGATATGAAAAATAGCATTACAACTCGGAATAACCGCATAAATTCAATGCATTCTTCTTGCATCATTATTTTTCTACTATTATGTGCTGCTATCCAATAAAACTCCATACAATTTATACATGTGGTGCGGTAGAATGCATTTTCTACCCTTTATGATGAACATTGAACAGACTATTTATCCTTTACAGCATTACTTTGCCTTGTCTGCGTTCACAGACCATTCGCTCCCCTTTGTCCTTCTCAGCCCTGAGGAAATATGGGAGAATTTTATTTGTCTCAACATCTCATACTTGTAAAATTTCCTCTACGACATCACAAAAAGGGACATATTGCACTCGTGCTCAACGAGGCCGAATAATGTGTCGACGACGGATTACTTCGACGGCAAATCGACCGAACAGATTCGCGAATATTCAATCTTCGGACGTAGCTGAAATATCTTAGACTCGAAAATTTCACATTTATCCACTGAAGCATAAAAATTCAAAATGCAACGCTTTTGAGCGGCAAAATAAATAAAAAGACTTCCTGACATATTCGAATTGAGCTCTAATATGATTCCCATATCGAAATAGGAATCAATAAAATATAAAAAGTTTCCGATTATATTTGAAAAACGCATGAATTGATCAAATTCAAAATCTGAAAAATTCTCTCGACTGAATCAAATGGATGACAATAGAAATTGCCGGCGGTAAGATTGAAAGCGAACTGTCAACTTATTTGAATAGAGTCGATGGGTGGTTTTACATCGCATTTGAATTTGATTGAAGTGGTGAATAGGTGGAGTAGATGAGATTGTGGGTAGAGGCCCACCCTGTGTCATGAATAAAACAATACAATCCACTGTTCTTTGCGTGCATAATGCATTCAAAGTGCAATCTGCAAGATCTGTCTGATATAAGCATACTATATATAGATACATGTTAAGAGAAAATTGAAATGGCAATCTATCTGCGGCACTGGAGGCTTAACTGCTTTTTTCCGCGGTCCCTTTATATTTTCTTTTGCACAGCTTCGAAATCCAATTAAGTTTATAATTCAAACGTGCACTTAGGCACATTTATCGTCGGTTGTGATTTATTATCGTAATTTTTTATATGAGTGTTACAAATAGAGATATTGATTCTTGTAATGTTTGCGAAATCATTTTTTTTCTCGCACATATTGACGATTGATTAATTTAACAATGCACGTATCCTAAGATTGTCTGATAGTTCGTTGTACTGACTATAATTTAATTTGATCAATCATTGAAAATTATATGCATGAATCAGAACATTCAGTTTTTTCTCATACGTGCACAAATTTTCGCCTTTGAAAGCGGTGCAAAATTGCGGCACAGTTATATAATTTTTCAGCCACCACAAATCGTTCCTTTGATTCGATCGAATTTAAATATACGAAATGTATAACATATTATTAAGCAATCAAGCGATTAAACGTTTATAATATAAGCGAGTCCGGTAGCTGAACCGCGCACAATATTCTAATCGGGGCGATTTTAACACGGACGCAATTATCACGCCGACTTAACCCCAATTTTATCAAAACGAGACTAACTTGACATTAATTATTGTTGAATCGATACACACAATGATATGAAAATGCCACGAAAAGGCGCGAAAGAATCCGTTTAATAGTTAACCGCGTTGCGAAACTCGAACAAATAAAATATAACATAATAAACTGGCAATGTTCGCCGATTCGAATATGACCGCAAACGTCGCACAAGATCGTAAAACCAAACATGAGGTTTCGGCATTATGCAATTGCATTTCTAACCAAACGCCATTACGCATAAGTGATTTATTGGAAATGCGAATGTACGTTCAAACGAGCGGTCACAGTGAATTTTTTCTATTAATTTTCATGGATTATGCTGCGGTTGTGCGCGCTTTGCGGTGTCTGATCCATCGATAATATATTGTAATATAATTTAATGCGGCTTGCGTTTCGATGGAGTGGATAGTGCATCAGTGGGCAATAACAATGTGCGGCGCTTGTTCGATGCAAATGCATCCTTTGCTGAAACCGAACACGAACAAAGAAAACTTCTTTTGTGGTGACCGCTGCGCATCAGCTTTGAAGATATAACGAATATGTTTCTGGAAAATATGAGATAAAATATTACATTTGGATATACTTGTTTGTTTATATACTATTGTAGAGCGAAGTGGTGAGAAAATGTTCCAAATGTTGTATTTTTTTTCTTATTAAATATTATCACAATTCTTAGCCTACAAAATTTTCATTGCATAAGTTTTTTATTAAGTATAATAGTAAAAGTACCCATAGAAATGGGTAATTAAGGTTTTTTATCATGTAATAAAATAAATTTATCTCTTGAAAAATTGCAAATTAATATATTTTTCAATGAATGATATAAATTTTAAATCAACAATTTTCTCTTAATTTTTCATGAAAACCAGTAATAAGTATACTATACAAGTACACTTACATACAGTACTAGTATATATCGTATTTATAATGAAAATTTTTTCATAGACTAATTTGATTTTCATCTATTGAAAAAATATTTGTATAAAAAATATCGTATGGAAATCCAAATTCAGATAATACTGAAAATTTATTCCATTTCCCATCTCTTAATTATACACAATCAATATTGAATTTGCTATAATATTTACTTTATTCATACTTGTAAAAAATTGATGATCAAAAAAGCTTTCACGATAATAAAATATCATTTATCGAATTTAAATACTGTTGAAAATTCATAACGAATTTGTAGGAATAAAACACAAAAGCAGAGCAAATATAAAAATAAAAGGAGTGCAGTTTTTAACGAAGCACATTCACAAATTGCTCAACAATCGAAACACGAATTTATAAATTAATATTTGAGGTCAAAAATCGACGACCTCTTGATTTACGAGTACTATGAATTATACCTTTTCCGATCTATATAGAGACACGCCTTTTCTTCGAGGCCTTCGGTAATTTCAAAGCAATGCAATCCCATAATAAATCCGAATTTGCGAATTCTGAACTGAAGCCAGAAAGTGGAGTCTCGTTATTACGGATTCAATGAAAAATTGCATAATGTGCACCACAATGCACTGTAATAATGCACCTTTTCACTTTAAAAATCTATGAAACCCGATGAATCTACCTGTTATACAACGCAGCAGTTAAGTTTTAGCTGTAATAATCTATTCGTGTACAATGATCGCATGTCGTCAATTTTGTTCGAAAATTCCAGTATTAAAAGGATTAAAAATAGTTAAAATAGAACTTCAATGGTTACTACGGTTTCAAGCAAC
>JAOXNN020000086.1:3098032-3119879 GCA_028571205.2 Hydropsyche betteni | reverse complement strand
ATTCTGGTTTTTATTTCGAAAAAACGACCGTCGATCGTTTTAAAGTCGCGAGCGTCATTGTGACACACACACACACACACACACACACACACACACACACACACACACACACACACACAGACAGACAGACAGATATCCGCTATTATATATAGGGGATATATATAGGGGATAGGGGATAATAATTAAAAAAAAATAATTTTGATAATTTCAAATGATTAAAATTGTTTAGATAAATTAGCTGTCTATTTTTTTATATGAACTATTATCAAAACTCATAATATTAAAATGAATTGATGCAAATTCGAATTCGATTGTAATTCCCTATACCATATACTTCATAGATTTTAGGCGGCACACATATCTAAATGTGGACTTCATCAACTTGAAGCCAACCAATAAACGGTTATATTTCATAGTATAACATTTGCAAAGAATTTACTTTCAAATGAATTTCATGAAAACTTTCACGTTATTTAATATTTCAAAATTGAATCAAATACGGATTCATATAAAAATAAAATTCAAACGCGTAATTACAATGATATTATATCTCGAATATATCGAATATATGCTGCATTTAATGCATTACTTGTGTTGAATTGACGAATATAAAATTTCAAGAATAAAAAATTGCAATCACGTTGAAAGCAAACAAATTGAAAAATTTAAATTTCCAATGAAAATGAGCTTTTCCAATTCGGTATAACCACACTGATTGAAATCCATTGTGAGCAAAGCGCAATGAATACAAAATTATTTATTTTCCAAATGTAGGTAATTAATTCCACCAAAAATTATTACACATTCAAACAGAAAATTGACCGAACATTAACTCAACAAAAAAAAATTACCATGCGCGAATCGAATTCGAAAAATTTTATAACAAAGCAAATTCATTTTATGAAATGTGGATACAAAATTTGAAAAACCTTCAACGAGATTTACTTACCTAGAAATCCCTATTGAACTTACAGCAGCCCGAGGGTTCTTCCGTATCCGGTCCTCAGAAATGGTACTTTTTCATTCGAAAAGTACGTATATTTGAAGCAAATTGAAATTAAAAACTTTTTGAAATTCGCGAAAATATCCTCTATATAACATAATATTATATAATATAATATGTAGAGCAATCGGCAACCACTGCACCGGTGAATATTTTAATTTTAAAACCTGTCCCGTTTCATTTTTTCTTTCAATATGAGTGCATTAGTGCCATTGTGCTGATTCACACATTTAATACTATTGAACAAATGGAACAACTCCTTTCCAAACGAGTTCATTGTTAGTTCAACTTTTTTTCTATTTTATTTTCGTATGTGTCTGACAATAATGACCGACTTAACTTGACGAATTGTGTTATGTGCGTGCTTGCATCATAACAAACTTGAACTTATGAGTCGAACACGGTTCCATTTGTATTGTTCGGATAACGCGTTGGATTCGACCGATTACGGTTAGTTCCGGTACATATTTCACAATCAGATTAATATAAAAAATGCGAGTATATCAATTTTGAGCGCTTAGACGCCTACTCTAATTATAAATTTTCAAATGATCGATATAACATGGTTCTTTTTCAATAAAAATAAATTAGAAACATTGTTTATGACAGTTGTCAATATCAATCATATTTTATTAGTTAACTAATTCAATAAATGGGCTTAGTATATTTGTGATCTAATTTTTTTTTTTTGTATCAGAAATACAGTTTTCTTTTTTTATATAATCAACGTTTTAAAACGATTTAAACATACTCCAAAATATGGAAAATCGATTACCTACTGCAACCGATCCATTATAATGAGCTTTTCAGAATCTCAATAGTTGATACACGCACCACCGTTCACGGCATCGCCATTACACGAAATTACGTTCTTCGAGCACTAAATTTACAATACGTCTCGGTTCACAGGCCGTGCTTTCGATTGCGTTTTGTCCTATTGTTTTAATGGATTCTGTCCGAGGAACCCGGTCGATTCGATACGGCTCGCGCATAATTTATTAACATCTCGATCACGACGAATTTCTGACCCGTCCCATACCAGGGAATCCGACTTAATTTATTGCGGCCTTTGGATCCGAGGAAACTATTCTGGTGTCCGTCGCCGTTTCGCGCCCCCTTCTGGTCTTAACTAGTTTGCGTTAAAAAGACGGACCTGAGTGGGTGTCGGATGTAGGGCAAGTATATATAATACGTTTGAGCGTGTCTTTATTATTATCAAATATCATAAAATTTTCTAAAATTCGAACATTTTTTCTTAAAAGAAACTTTCAGATCTCTACTTGCAACGAAAAAATAGCCATACAAGTTTACGACTATAAATATCGCAATTTTTTTTTCAAGTTACCAAAAATACCATTCCATACTTTTAATATTTTTTTAAAATATTATAATAAAACACGTAATATTCCTTATAGTTTTATTCAATTTCCAATTTTTCGCAATAAAGATTTTTCGGTTATGGCTGCTATAGTGGTCACCCGCGTTGAAAGGGTGAATTTGAATACTAAAAAATGGTATTTAGTATCGTCAATTTGTATCAAGTCGGAAGTATAATTATAGTACCCGGCCTTGCCCGGGACTCGGCATTTTAAATCAAATTATTTTTTATATGATGATTGGTCGAATGATATATGGGGGGAAACATTTTTTTGCGGACCGTTCCGTTTTGGGTTCTAGGAAATATGGTCACCCTACTTTGATGATACAAAAACCTTCTCGACAGCAAAATATTTTTTTATATAGGCGGGGAACATTTTTTTGTGGACCGTCCCGTTTTGGTTCCGGGAAATATGGTCACCATATTTTAATGATGCTAACAACCTTCACCACAAAAAATACACATATTTGCCAATTTTAATGGCGATCGGTCGAACGGTGTTGGAGTAATACAACAACAAGCAAATATGCAAATAAACAAACATCCATTTTTATATATATAGAAAATTATACACATTTTACCTATTTTTTGTATTTTGGTGAGCATTTTAAACAAACAAATTCAACAAAATTAAAAGTTTTGACATAATACATAAAAAAAATTTCAAATCATCATCTAAAATTTTAAGTTATACTCAATGCAATTAGTAATTATACAATCTTTATCAATCCTATTTTATTTTGTATGCCATATTAGGCGACCATGACATAGGTGAACACTTTTCAATGATTATCCTGAGAAATGATAACTAAAGTGTTTTCCCGTTGCTTTCTTCAGTAATCCTAAATTATCTTCAACTATTATAATTAACGATCTTAGATTAATGAAATGTAACCAACTGTATAATTGATAATTATTAATTAAGACTGTAAAATATTAAAAAAGGTATCCTATATTACACAGTCCTAATTAATAACTATCGATTATATAGTCGATTACATTCTATCAATCTAAGACCATCATTTAAAGATAGTTTCTATATTCCTCCAAAAAACTAATCTGATACAAACTGTACGGATCAAATGTAATTAACGAGCAAACTGTACTAAACATCAACAAAATTTTCTCATCGTAACAATTTCCACATACTAAAGAGGAGCGTAAGTCCTCAAAGAAGCCCGGCTTTCGAATAATTGAAACTGCCGCGACCTTTCTCTCCAAATAGTCTTTTGATTGCGACAGATTGTATCTGTATAGGGCGGGTCCGAGTATCGGTCGTCGGCCAAAACGGTAATCGAATTAGGCGGCAAAGTTTCCGATGGCGATAAACATTCAAATTGAGTTTCGACCCGAGCTCGAAGATTCGATCTCGTTCCGGGGTTTGCGCAGCTCATTTCTGGTGTGCGACGATATCAGGGCAGATTAAGGCTACAAACGTCTAAATATACAATTAGATTGAGTTATTTTCAATTATTGCTACATTATATTGTGTATAGGCTGAGGGACTTGGTTTACGTTCTACTTCGAGTCAATATTTGGTTTGATGTTGCTGCGTGTTTATGCGAATCGGAAATAATGAGAAGGCCATTTAACATGTTTTCTTATCGATATTCAAATTCAAAATATTTAAATATAATAGAAGTTGTATTATTAAATTCATGTTTTTATTTGGAGTTGAATTTCTCTATTGGTTAACTTTTATTTATTCTGCATGAAATTATACTTGAATAAAACAATTTTGTTCGAAACTTTCTAGCACGTATTGATGTCAATTATACTCAATACTTCCTTGTAAATACATAAGAACTGTGAATAATAAATCAGAATGAAATTATGCTCGAATACGCCCTTACATGCTGCGTTTAAAATTGGACAAACATTCCTCACAAGCTGTAAAAGCTTATCGAACATTTCTGAAACGATTAATTATTTGTCAGAATGTCACGATTAGCATTCGAATGGCGTAAAATTCTGAAATATTAGGCCGCCTGCGTGCGACGGTTCACATTTTAAGCAATCCGCAATTCGCCCACAATAGAGACCTCTAACCCGCGTCGGATAATCGCTCAGAAGCCCTTCTCTTAATATAATATAATATAATAATGGAAGATCTCCGCTGAGATTGCGCCAATAAATCTAGACTATTCAATGAAAATTTGTGTTATCAAAACAAGGTCAAGGCAAGGTTTCGTCCCTATTTGTAAGGTGTGTAGCCTATAAAGCTTTTTTTATAGATTGTTGGCTTATTATTTTTTCTTTCATTTTTCCATGGTATAAGCTTGAAAATAAGCACCCATAAATGCGGGATAAAAGTGACATTTAATATCGCGTATAGTCATTAAATTTTCCTTTACGACGCTGTAAAAATCAAAATCTTTACGCGCATACATTAAACGCAAAACCAAGTAGATGGAAAGGCTTTCTAATAGTTTAACGCTTGTCACATAATATAATTTGTATATAATTTATTGAAACGCTCTATATTGAGTTAGTGAAATTTATAACATCAACGGCGAAAATACGACGCTAATCGATCCCAAAGCCAAACGATAAATCAAGCTTGAGCTACGTTAATTAATGTTCGACAGTACTACAATTAATATTAATTGATACGTTATCTTTGAGAACTCGGGATTAATTCAAGACTGTTCTATGTTTATTTTTTCACCCGTATTTTCGAACAGATCTGACCCTAGCCTAGATATAAGATTGACGAACGATCAACTGTAACGCAAATTCATTACGAAAATCTATATTCGAAATGAAAACCGTTTCGAAAGAAACTTTTTAACATTTTTATGCGCCAATTGTTTCCGACAAATATTTTACTGCGTCGCTGTTGTGAAAACGAGAATAGTTTCGATCGAATTATATTGCACTATATAATTTCACAACGTATCATTTTTTTATTCAAATTAGAAACGCATGCAATTTTGTCATCGTCGCGAAAACATTAAATTCAAATTCTTGTGTTAGATAAAGCGAAATTGATTTGCGAAATTATGAAGGCGTTTTAGTACCATAAATACTATATCATTTAATCCGCAAAATGAAATAATGGCAACTCACCGACATTAATTAGACATAAAAACTTTATAAATAAGATTTTTTTATTTCAAAATATACAAATCTATTCATATCAAAAAAAAAGTACAAATCCGTTAACGATTGACCGACACGCATCCATTATAAACGGACGCGTTAAAACGTCGACATCGATTCGATAAAAGGCGTCATTTTTAACGTTTGTCATGTCTGAAAAACGAAAATAAAAATAACACATATATACACAGTTTTTCATCGACACAGCATTTTCACGTCGAACGTTCGATTTCAGCCCTTTTCCGTTACGATTGACCCCTTTATGGATTTACGCGAAAAAAAGATACACACACACACCTCCGTTCACAGGCACGAACGTGACATTCCCGTTTTTAACACTTTAACTGCTGGGCCCGTACATAACTTATCCGCGATATTTATGTGATTTCTATACATGAACGGGGAATTGTCGTTACACGCACGGGCGCTGTAAAACCTCTCGCACATTCGTGTATTATAATTCCGCTTTGACGTTTTTCGGTCAACGGTATCGACACGGGTCGAATGGCATAATTCGCTTTCCGTGAAAAATGTATATTTCATATCGGGTATGTTATTTAAATTTAATATCGAACGTATAAATTTTGAATAATGGAGTATTTCGCATTCATTAGTGTGTTTGGATTGTCCGAATATGGTATGCGGCGGTTTCAATAGCTTCTGATTGAGGGTGGTTCTGTGACAATTTAGATAGAATTCAAAATTTTATTTTTTCAATATAGCTTTAAAATACATTCATTTACTCATATATTAAGTACATAATGTATAGAGAAAAATTATTTTCGAGGAATAGAATACTGAAACCATCTCTTGCCAAATAGTGTCGAACGACAGCACACGGTCAAATACATCTGCCACTATACAATATGTCATTTAACTTCGACCATTAATGAAAACTAGTACCTCAATACGATTTACGTATTGATACAGCTATTATAATGTATTTAGGTACGTTTTGAATTGCTCATACACGAAGTTGGTCGATAGCAAACAACAAATTTTTTATGTACAAAATTTCAACAGAAACATTGTTTATCATAAAATCTCGTACTTTTTACCCACCTAGGTTAACCTTGGTATGTTAAAGTTTAAACACTTCAAACCATTTAGAATTATGCAACGAAAGTTGATTTAACACGTGCGTCAACCTCCATTGCGACACATCATTTCATTCAGAAGCTGCGAATGTTTAAGGTCACAAAACTTTATATATGACTTACAATGGCTAAATAATACTCATATGAATCGATTAAGCTTTCTCACGACAGTTAATTGTGATTTCTCATAGTCGATATATGAGTCGCGGTCGCCGTTAGTTAATCGTGACATTCACTTTGCCGAAACTAGAGTATATAATAGACACGTAACGAGTCATTGTCGAATGTAGACCGGATCACGACATGCAACAGGATTGTCATCATTACGTGTATTATGCAACTAGACGTAATTAATTATGTCAGAAAAAAAATATACAAATATATCGATAACGGCATACCATTATAACGGTATTGTGCCTCACGATATGGCCAATTGCGCAACGGAAAATCGTAAAAATCGCAACGCCGATTTCGTACACGAACTGTATCATTATCGTGTATTAAGTATGGCACTCGGATCATTCTGGAAGTTGGTTTATTGATTAAGGGGGACCATAATTAAAATTATGGTCGCGTACGGACGGATTAACAGAGGAACTTTCCTACGAAAGCTCAAACTAACTCGCACAGGCGAACTTTCCGTTTAATCCAATTCGAAACATATGCGAGAATCGCGGCTACATTATGAAATTCGTCTCGAACATCGAATTAATTTTGCTTTTATCGCGATTTCAATCCGTATGAATAAGATTTTTTTGTGTATTATATATTTTCGTTTTTGAAAAACGATCTTGAGAAAACGTCTAGCCGCTGACGTAGGTACTCGGACTCTAGGGGCACGCTAAGGGACCAAACTTAAGTCATTTGTCTGCATCAAGACTGACACTGAAAACACCTATCACCCCTCAATTATAGGAAATACCAGTAAGGGTCAACCAAAATATATTCCTTCTATTATACAATGTGTCTATTCGTTCTAGAATAAAATAGTTTTTGTGCGGCTTTCGCATTCCTGCTGTGATAATGGTATATCTGATATTATAATAGGACGTTTGCCTTCACATGAAAAGAGCCGTTACTAAAATAAAAAAATACGGTATTAAAAACACTTTCGCAATGCTGAATGTATTTAAAACATAATTGAAGTGTAAAAAATACTTTTAAATTATTTATACTTTCATTGTGTAATTGAACCGTTTCGATAAAATATACGTGAGGTCATTGAGATATGTTGGTATTATTCTATTAGGATATACAAACAAAAAACAAATCTTTACAAAAAATGACTATAAAGCAAGTGTTAAAAAACCAATATGATTTTTTCAGTTAATGTCCTTTAGCACTACTACATTTTACGAAAGCCATATAAATTATTTATAAATATTCAGATATTAAAATATAATCGACGTGCATTTTCCAATAACTTCGATGAAATCAAAAATACACGAAATATATAATTTCCCGTTACTTTATGTTCAAACTATTTTACAAACATGTAACTATTTGATTTCAACATACACTTCGATCGGCCACTCTACTGAATTATTTTAGTCGATTGTATCAACCGCTACATTTTCTACAACGTCCAAACATTTTTACAACTTTCAATAATATTTTTACGGAAGATCAAAACAACAATCCACGGCTGCGGGTAAAGAGCTCCCAATTCAATAGAAATAGAATTGCAAAACACACATTGACAATTTAACTATATAATTAGTTACAACTTAACTACATAGTGTAAATAGTTAAATTTTATATATCATGGTTTGCTTATCATGGAAAAAATCGTTAGTGGAAATATCCTTGTATTTAAGAAAATTTTTCGTATTTAATTTTGCTCATCAAAAAAATTTTATATTTTTTTTTTTATAATATTTAAATTACACTTAGATAAATCCGTGTTATATTTGGTTTAAAGTTTTTACGAAAATATAGTTTTCGCTCCAAAACATATTGAAGTTTGTTAATACCATTTTTTTTAATAAACAATACAAAGAATATACATTTACGTGTTTAGATAAATTCATTATAGGTGCTTATAAAAATAAATAATTCACCTACTTATAAATGTATGAAAATTCGTTAAAACTCAATTTATAATACATTTTTATTCATGTTAAAATTTAAATTTGTCAATAAGTAAGTAAAGTATTAATTAATTATTTTTTTCTAAAATCGTGTTATTTAAAAATAGGTCACAATTCATTAACCGTACTATACCAAAATCGCGTTACATAAAACCGTTTTATACGAATCCCAAGTGTTTTTATATTGTCATCAATCTAAATACAAAAACTTTCGACGGTCTTAAATTTTCGATCGATTTTCGTGGCTTAACGTTGATAATCGATTTCCATCAAATTTAAGCCATCATTGATGCATTTTGTATACATTGTATTAATCGACATGTATAATCTTAGACAAAGAATCATTTTTGTTATTTAAGTTCATCAACATTTATCTTTCGCATACCGCCTACATGCATAAATCCGATAAGGATAAAACACCCGAACTTCCGATGAATATAAAAAAGGCATTGCAACGAACAAAGCATAGGTTGCTTATGAAATACCAAAACTATACAAAATCGCTTCATAAGACACAACAAACGTACACAATAAAGAACTCGATGAAATTAAACGTCACTCGGAACTAAGCAGCAAGGCACGCGCTTATTACGCGGGCGCGCGATTTTCTTTTGCAACAGGCCGCGACAATAATGACCCTTGCGAAATCGGCGGTTGGCCCTCGGAACACGGCCATACTGTAATAATACAATATGCAAATAATTGGCTCCAGGTTCGGCTTCGGCTGGGCCGAAAATGAATCGAGCCCAGACGACTTTTACCGGCGTGGGCCCGCAAAGTCGCGTAATTAATCGATTCGCCCCGCGGAAAAATCGCAGTTCCGCTCGGTTTTCTAGATTTTCGCGCGAGTCGAATTATTATGTTCGTGCGGAGTGTGTGCATGGGGCTTTCGTGTCGGTTTTATGGTGTCGTTTGCATATTGAGCGTATGCGTTTTGAAAGTGCAATACTATAAAGCTCGGTTTGTCGATTGGGCTTGTCCAATTACGGTTATTTTTCGCGTACGCATGTTTGCTTTCTAAATTAGTTGATATGTCGCTATTATTTTTCTAAATGTAGGTTGTTTTTGATTGATATTGATATAACTGTCATTATCATGGGCTGTGTTTTATTATTTATTATTTTGATTGAAAAAAATTCGATATTTTTTACTGCATATTATTTCTATTTTCGCTTAGATGTTAAACACAATGTATATTTTTTTAAGTACCTTTTTGAAATTTATTGAAATTCGTATAATTTTCATGAATATTTGAGAGCAATTACCATAACAATCAAATTCAACGGACAATTTGTTGAATTATCACGGTTGTTCAAATGAATGTCGGTGCAGCTGAAGACTGGTTTTCGACTAGTGCCGGAATACGAATTTCGAAATATCCTCTGGTTGTACTTGAAAAGTTCGAACCTACCAGATTATCTAAGAATTTCGATTAAACAATTTCATTAATATAATGACTAAGCTGCGCATAAATCAAAGATTGTGCTAGACAATCTCGACCATTAATTGGAAAACTGCAAGTTTTGTACAGTGGGCTATAATTCAGTGATTTATAGCTCGATTGTCGAATGTGAACGTAAACTATAGGGTGCATTGTGATAAAAACGCAACTGAATCGTAACGTTTTCCATCCAAAAAAGTATGTATAGGATTGAGCAACTAAATTGCTTAAGTTACCATAGACCTGTTACGACTATAATCGAACGAAATTCTGCGGCGAACCGATGGGTTTCTCATGGTTTTTGCTCATCCGGGTACTGTTATTATTGTTGCTGACACACTTCTCACAAGAATTTCACTTTGCTATAAAAGAAGTATTACGTCTTGAATTGTTGTTATTTCACTTTTTATTGAATTATTTGTGTTAATGACACAGAATCTATAAAACTCGCAATTACAAGCCATTTGCATAATAGTATCATCGTTTCCATTTTCCTACGAAATATACGTTTCCGAATTGCCTGGGCACGATTAATTTCAATATACAGTAGAAAATAATCAACAATGGTAAATTCAGTGAAATGAAAATGTTCAGCATTGCAAAATAACTGTCACGAATAGCACGACAATACTAACCGTTTACATAAATAAGGTTCAACTGCTTAATTTCGCAAAATCATATTTATTTTCACCGAAGGTTTTTTTGCGCCCTCGCTGCGACGAAACACACATTTTTTCAACATGAGAATATCAGAGAATAAAGTTACCAAAGCGTTAAAACGCCGTGAAAATTCTTGTCACGGTTTTGGTTAACATGTTTATTGCGCGTGTTACATTTTTCTCACCATCAACGTCGTCGCGCATTAAAATCAAAATGTTTCAGAATAAGCCTTTTTTCGGTGAAGAAAAACACACCGAATCTATTATTTTCAACGAAATTCTGATGCTTTGAAAATAACAAGAAAAATTTGAATACACCATCGGAAAAGTGTGTCAAATAAATAGTGAGAAAAACGAAAAATTTTCCGTATATTTACATAAAATATTTTCATGCGCGTATGATTTACGACCTCCGACTAGGTGTATTCTCGTTAGCATGAGCTTTACGTTATTTTACAATATCGAAGAATAGATATTTGCTTCAAACATGACTCAGCGTGTCTGCGGGACACAATAGTGCATTGAATATCTTGAGTGGATTAATATCCCATTCTGAAAAATACCTCATCTTTAGTTGAATGCACTTCAGGGAGTTGATTCTTGAACGTCGAGTTTGTCTTTTTTAATAAAAGCTCTAATATCATCAAAAATCATCAAATATGATAATTCTATAATATTATATATTAAAATATCAGTTCTTTTAACACACGTTTAAATCTCACGCAGATTTTGATTTATTTATATAATATGCAATCGAAAAAACTCACACTTATTTTTTATTGACTGATATGATATAAGTTATTACAAAAAGTTTCTCATGTCATATCACCAAGATCATCATTTACTTCAATTTGAGAATCTATGTTTGAAGTTTGCGTGCTATTTTATTAAAATCCTACCCAGACAGTCTGCTCGGGTTCGAATTCAGCAGACATCCGAGTATATCTGGAAATGTCTACACGGGCCGGGGCCTAGACACACAACATCCATCCCCGTACACATCGAAGTCTCCAGCTAAATAAATACCCGACCATGTGACCTTATACAAACATGGGAACTAGAGGCATGTTCGGAGTTCTCCTTTTATCCGATCGTATGTGGAAACCGGAGACATTGTCACCAAGGACCGTGTAGTGCATAAATATACACGAATGGGCGAACGTTTTGAGGACTCCGATTGTTCTTGTTTCGTTTTGTTAATAGATATTTTTCGTGGTACTTTGTTTAGTATTTGTTATATTTTATACAGAGTAACAGTGCAATTAGGTGTTTTCCCGAAGGGTCATCGCCATGTTTTCCTCACATTCTCGTTGAATAAAAGAAAATTTTCTACCGCGGGAAAACTCACACGAAGCTGCACCGCTGCGAGGAAAAGGATTGTTATGTTACGACAAACGACCACTTTACGGTTTTACGTGCTAAGATGATTTATGGAAAATGATACCGTTCACCCTGCTCCGGCGAGATTTATTATAGCACCTTGCAAACGTCGCATATTTTCTTTATTTTTGCCACACCTTCGATATTTTGATTTCCTAAAAAGAAAAAAACCTAATATTAAAGTGTCGCAACGATGATTGAAAAGTCCCAAATCGCAAATTTATTCATATGACCCTTGACGTATGCGATATTTTATATTCTATATAGAAAAAAAACGAAATATTTCTACCATGAATAGTAAATGAAATTAATCGTAACATCTATACCCATATTAAAATAAAGAACTAGAAAGTACACACAATGAAAATGGACGAGCACGATTGTTAAGTGCGAAAACGCGCTAAATTTTCGAGTGGGTGTTAACCGGGCAGTAAAGCGTTTTCGGAAGCGTTAATTGCGCCGCGTTGAGTTTTCATCTCCGCCCAGTTTTTATGGTTATTCATTAGGATGTAATTAATTAACGTTTGATATTTCCTCGCAGGCCCATAAGACGCCGTAAAGTCGTAAAAGATGTCTACGTTTGTGCGGACCGCTGTACTTTGTCCGTTTTATAATGAAATACGACCCTTCATCGTCCCCCGTAAAGCCTGTGCCCCTCTCGCTGTCTTTAAGAACTCAAAACAACGAACCCATTCATGGCAGTCATAACTTTTATAAAAGGAGATGCTTTTAGTTTTATTCCACATTTCCAACTTGGGTTACATAAATTCAATCAATATTTTATTCGAAATTTCGATCAAAACTTTCCCTTGATTATAATTTACTTCAGTGAAATTATTTTCTATTTCATCAATAAATCTAAAGTGTTTATTCAGTAATAGTTAACGATCTGACTCCGAAACTGTTTTATTTTGTTTTCAAACAATCATCGCTTTTTCTCGTACCCGATAGTTATTATTGCGTTACGCGCGTGTAATAAGCGGAAAATCTCTCTTCCCAGTTTTCCCGTCTCCTTATCGGCTTGAACCGCTTGAAGAGAGTCATCAGTTTTCATTATTATAACTCCATTTATATGATCCGAGTTTCTTTCGACTAAGTTTTACTGCATCCGATCGAAACTTTGCCGTGGATGTTTGTCGGACGAGAGTGTGAGTGGAGCGAGATCGTTTATTACCACTGTGTGTGGCTCGCGCGAAAATTTCCGCGAATTTTCCCCAAACCAACCACTTTCCTTTGCCGCGGGAAAACTAACAGCGATTGGCAAAGTTTTGATAGAATTCACGTTGGCTTTGTCTGTCAGAACTGTCAAAGTTTGAGCCTTTTCTAGGTCCTCCGCTGTGAGTGTGCAGCTCGGATTCATTTTCTTGCGTCTTTCGTTTACTATTGCACTTTTGGATATATTCGTGACATCAAACGATTCCCGAATCAATTTAAGTTTGAAAAATATATATCCCTCAATATGATTTCTGTACGAAGTTGAAGGGAGTATCTGTCTGGCGTGCCGGTTATTCAAATACATTATTTCCAATTTTTTTAAGTAGTATAATAATTCGTTGATATATTTTTAAAAGTCTTTTCAAAAAAATTCATTTAAAAAATACCTTGTCTTTAATTATTCTTAAAGTTATGAATATGTGGAAATATATTCATCGCAATATATTATATTCGTAGTTTTTCACCACTTTTCTTATTACCATCACGTCCAAGATGGTACTAATAATAAGCACGAATGACTCACTTCACTATTATTTTCCAAATTTTTATGGTTTTTATTTTAACAACTCCTAGCAAACTACAATAACAAAACAATCAGTGGATATGTTCCCAAGGGAGAGTAAAACTCACCCTGCCATATCGTCCCTTACCACTGAGTTTTCTATTGTTTCGTGTACATTTGTATAACGAACGACGGCCATCAACAGTAAGTGTTTCGGTCTTATGTTTCCGCACCATTATGTTTTCTTCAACTGATAAAATAAAGCAAGTTTGGCTCTCCACTCGACACACACTAGAACCTGAAAAAAGCAACACCGCGAACGTTAATCGCATTAGGGGCTAACCAGTGCGGTAGCGTGATTACACAAGCCAACTCCTATATTATTTTATTATGCCTTTTTCCTCGTATCCAATGGGCATGTTCATCATTGATATTAAAATTATCTTTTCATCGATGCATATATATTAATATAATTTTTTACGAGTTTGTTTGTTGCGCCTGATTATGTTTCCGAGTGGTCCGTCTTAATTCCCTACGGCCCGTCCGATATTTCCGTTCGAACGATACGAAATGGAATCACACGGCGATTACACATAACTTTCCCAAGTTTAGTATTGGCAGTTCCCTTGACGTTGCCTTTATGCCTCCACCCCAAGAAAGGGAAAGTTTGCCGTAATGTTGGCCAATTTCGCATCGTTTCTCAGAGAGTCCGAAGAAATCGCACGGCCCGAGTGAACCGTTCGAGGAGAAAGAAAAAAGCAGTCGAATAAATAAATAGTCGGTGTTTCCTCAGATTTAATACGAGAGTTTTCCTGGAGAATTATTCACAATACTCATGTTTTATTTAAGCGTTCCAGGGATCGAGACTTTTCCTATTTGACTGCCACGCGCGAGCGATCAGCTGAAAGCGATCTGCGAGTATAAAGTTTGAAGCCTCCGGAATGGGGTTTTATTTCGCGTTGTTCAATTCTTCGACGGGAATATTGGGAAGGCATTCGCATAAGTAAATATGGGATGCAATAAATTTAGATGGGTCCTCCCGATCGGGAGATAAGCGCCCGCCAAAGGGTATAAGAGATATTGGAAGACCGCGTGTGTGTTCGTCTTAGTACCACCAACTTCTTTTTCAAAGATTGTCAGCCGATATAGCGAACACCCATATTTTTCCATACGGGATCCTTGCCCGCAGATATAGGACCGATGAGAATATGCTTTAGATGCCTTTCGGTTGAAAAAAACTTTTTTATTGGTCGCTTTTTGCGACAGATGCTATCAGAATTACTGTTCGAAACCTTAGTATAAAAGGTTTTTTAAATTGTAACATTTGTATGGGTAATATCTATAATATTTTTATGAATTTTTTTTAGCAGTTTATATATATACAAAATAATTGTTAAAAAATAACATGAAGTTTGTCTTTATATATTATTTCACAATACTAAGAGTGACTGTACAAAATGAAAAAATAACAGCCTTAGCGAGAAAGCACACAATTCATCCAGGTACTCCACCACCACGTCGACATACATATATAGAAACACACATGATGGCACACGAAACCCATCGGTACCGTCACATTTATGTTAATATCACACCGTAAAAATACCTATTGCCGCAAACAAGATGTCCTCAATAAAAAATAACAAGCTCTTTTATTGGCCATCGCACCGGATAAACGTCTATTCCAAATCTAACGTGTTCCTTCTCTTTTTCCATACTCATACGTCCCTTCGTATGCGAATTTCTCAAAGGTCGAAATTATTATACGGATGGCGATTCCCAGTTTGGGGATTTGTCAAGAAATGTTCCTAATAGAAGAAATATGGCTCGTATCTCAACGAATAATTGTGATGTTTTCGCCTTTTTAGAAAAGTTTCACACACCACACCTATAAGACTATGAAACGTCTTTTTTATTGAATCTATCGATTTTTCAAACACGTATAAATTATATTTATTTGATATTGAATTTCAGATATATGAAATCTTAAAGTGAGCCAATAAGTACTAGGAAATTACCTAAAACAAGAAATGTTATTATCTTTTTGACTGTCGGAAATTGAATGATTGACAATCCGATTAGGATACGAAGGAAAAGAAATCAAAACAATTTTCCTAGAATTTTCTTCTTTATCTCATATATATTTATCAACGCAAACTCAATTTCTTGCTTAAAAATATATTCAACTTTTGAACAGTATTAAAACGAAACTGTTATGCTATTCAATACAATTATATATTATTATATAATATGCAAAGTATTATTTCATCGGAAGCAACAAGCCACGCTTGCAATAATAAAATTTTGCAGTCGTAGACCCAACTAAGTGTAACTTAGACTATACAAATGTTATATACGTGTTTCCAGTTACACAATAGATTGTTCTCCTAATCCTAAGGTACAGCAATACATCATAATTGCCTCGGTTCGCAACATACATACCTACGCGACATAACTCAATGTTGTCAATTAGGGTGTGAAATCAGTGCGACCGCAACCCACTACGGTAATTGGCGGTGGACAAGCGGTATCAGATATCGGGTAGTTAAGCTTCAGGTTAGTTAGGTTTCTCAAATGTGCACCTAAAAGCCTTTACAATCATTGTCTATCTGTAGTCTGAAACTTCGTAGGAATCTATTGATAAATGCGTCGAATAACGATGACTAAATTGCATACGATTTTATATGAATAACGAAGAACTGATGCTAGAATGTTTTGTTTTTTTTTATTATTTTATAATTATTTAAATCATTACTTCAAACATCGGTTCGAAAACAAAGTGTGTCTTGTTTCATATCTTTGTTATTGTAACATAGAAGAATTTGTCACGTCGCGTATCACGTACCACTTTTCTTTTCGCTCACTCACAAAGATTAGTTCGTGCCGAGGAGTCCCAAAGGACTTACAACCTCCTAATAGAATGTGCTACACGCGTCAAAAAGCCTATAAACAAAAGATCTATGTTTACGATGTCGATCGAACGCGAAAACACTCAACGCAAATTGAAAACGCTCACTGCGCAATACGCACGATACGCACCGAGACCCTAAATTTGCGACAAAATACTATAAATACTCGAAAAAGAAACGCGAATCTTTCAATTAAGTTATTTTTTTATGTGAATTTGAACGATAAAACTTCCTCAGTACAAAAGTGCCCCAGCGATAATATGGACTAGGTGGGTTTCATCGAGGATTATTGCTTCAGGTCACGAAATTGTCCTCGTAAAATCCTGACTGGTGAACAAAAATCGACGATAAGGCTTGATCTGCTATCGGCTGTTGATAGTTTGCATAAATAAACGTGGCATGCACGTGTCAAAGTGCAATAATGCACGTGGGCGTGGTATTGTATACTGATTAAATGTTGCACGAAAATTTCAACCCCTTGATAAAAAAAGCTCGACGCATACGAAACTAAGTGAATTAATTTCCACGGTTTACGTGTACAAAGTATATGAAAAAGCTTTTTCAATAAACGTTGACATAGTCACGATACTTATAGTTAAACGTGATAATGAACTATCAGATATATACAGTATTTGAAAATATTATCATATCGGAAAAGTCTGAAAAACCCTTAAGCTATAATTTTTGGTTAAATTTCGTCAAAATTCCTTCTTACTGAAGAATCTTTTGTAATATAGTTTCATCGATAAAAATCTAAAATGACATCAAAAATCACCTTCACTCTCCGCTCTTAAGCGACGACCGTTTTCTTTTCATTCCCTGACCGAAATATAAATTCCTCTAATTGGCCTCTTTCAAACGGTTCTTTCATGCGATCGCTCCTTTCATCGCCGTTTCAAAAATCAAAAATGCCTTTCAGCGAAAGTCGACCGTAAATAGATTTCGACGAACTGTAAAGCCCGTTTGATGTCGACCAACTAACGGCACAGTACACAGACGCGAAAAAATTTATCAGCTGAAAAATCGCCGATACAAAAATCGGACCGATTTCGCTTTTCGGTCCGCCCGAACCGTTGTATTATACGAAATTCGGACTGAAATTTTCGGAACGCCTTTCCGATGTACGGTTCGTTTTTAATTGGATGATATTACTATATGACACTCTAAAACCTCATTTTCCGTTCTGGTGAATTTGAAAAAGCGCTTCAACGAACTGCCGTTAATTGGTGACATATTATATTTCACGTACTGGTGAGTTCAAAAACTAAATTTTTACATTTAACATGTCACTTTTAAAAAAACGTGTATTTGACTCTTTTTTTTTCTTCAAATTTTAACAGATTTCATTTGAGTACATCCAATCCTCTTTATGCACGATTCAGGAATAAATTTTTTCAAAGAAGAAGAAGAACAGTTTAATTTTTTACTATTTTTTTTTCACTTTAACACGGCATAAAAATAAATCTACTATTATGCCCCGATGGAAAGATTCAGTGCAAGCCAGTATACAATTATAGTTATTAAATAAAAAAAAATAAAAAAATGTTTTTTGATGATTTCAAAAAATTGTTGAAATTTTAATTAGCGAAATTCCATTTACATAAATATATTTTAAAAGAATATTTGAATGAAAGTTATATTTGAATATGAAACCTATTTCGAATTTTTATATGGTCACTTAGCTTTTTATACAGTAGTCTCTGTAACGTATCCCCCGTGTAAAAAAATGATCATGTTTTACTTTGAATCAATCGATACATTTATAATTAATTAATATTTTTTCAGTATACAAAACAAATTTCTATAATAAATAGGCTACAGCAGAAATTTAGAAACAATCGACCAACAATTACTCAATAATATTTCGATATAATGGTAATATAAATCAAAATTGACACAATTGACGATTACTTTAACGTAGATTACGATCTTCGATCGCACCTATGAGCGTTAATTTAAACACCTACGCCTAATATCATTCATATCGTGCAATCTTTACCGCAATCTCATGCCCTTTATTTTTCAGTTCCGACACCGAAAGGATTGCATTAGTCACAATTAGAAGCCCACGATCTCACCATATACACCACCGACAATAATATGATTACAATTAACAGTCGTGCATCGCTAGCAGCTAGTCCTCAAGTCCTGGTCTTGGGCAACAAATGGAATTGAAAAGACGAGATTGTGCGATTCAATTAACACAGATATATCACAAAATGTTTGCGGTCAAAAGTTTAATAGTTCAGTCGTGATCACAATGGATACGAGCGCGTCATACTGGCTAGTCTGGTATGCGACCCTGACTTTTAATTGTCCTGATTTATGGATTCTGAAACAATGCAGATCCGACACAATTATTATTTTTTGTTCATATCTTGGTTATTGATCATAGTTATCAAATCAATGCATCAGATTAAATTGAAAAAAAATAAGATTGTAATCAAATGATTTTTAAGAATAGTATAAAAAATAAATATTGAAATATTATAGTAAATATTCTTAAGTCATAGTTATATTTAAAGTATACTAAGTATTTTTTATGTACTATAAACCGGATGAAATATATTAATATTCTTGACTGTTATGTTTCAGAGATAAAATCGTTCGTTTGAATAGCACAATATCAACCCATTCATCCGTCGGTTATTTAAATAATAAAACAGCTAGGAATTAAATACATTCAAAGGATTCTATTCACATCAGTTTGCCCTTTAATCAGACGTTATGTAAAGTCCTAGCGTATCGTATTTGCCCTTTTCGGTAAAGTTCTCTCGTTATAAGACGCGAAAGAAGCGAAGATCGATCACGACTTTTGTCCGCAACGAGAAAGGCACGAAATCATCTTTATTAATGCGAAAGTCTCGTTGTTCGAATAATCTTCTAATAAAGTACATCCATTTTTTTTCCGCGTCGAAATTTCCTATTTTTCCGAATCCGCCGAAGCGAGCTTCCTCGTTCGCTGTTCCCTCGGAATTGGCTTTGATGCGTAAAAAGGAGCGAATCCTTCAAAACGCGAAAAGTCGAACTCGCGCCTTGCGCTCTTTTATATTTATCTTGTTTCATTTTACTTCTTTTTATTTAAGAGAGGCGGGAATAAAAGAAAAAGTTTTATATAAACACGCGAACGGGGTTTTTTTTTTAGGGCTTTTCTGGGATTTTGACACTTCACCGGCGCTGGAGGATACGAAAAGGGCGGCACGCAAAGCGTTCTCCACCTCTGGTCGTGTTCCTCTCGCTCTCGTTAAGCTTTTCAGTTTATCACAATAAGGAAACTTCTTTGAACTTCCACTTTTTCGTTGAATAAAGAGGGCCACGTACGCGCAAGCCGGAATTCTCGCTTTGGCCGCGCCGATCCCTGAAAATCCCTTTCGACGTTTCACTATTGGATGGACGTGAAAATATAATATAGCGCGGCGGTGGTCTTCCCGGAAGTTCGGATGGGTATTTTTAATTTGGATCCAATATAAGTGTCTCGGTTGGATTTCAAAGCGAAATGGTAATTGAACTCAGCGCGGAAATTTTAATAATACTATGTTTAATGTTAAAATTATTCATAAATGTCTCCTCCGTAATAAAAATCCTATGTATTATATTACATATGCATATTTTTTGTATTACGAAAACATTTTCATATTTTTTGATGTATTGATTATTTTTTCCTTCATTGATAAACATCTTTTATTTTCAATATTCAATAGATTTTTTATTCGCCATAAAAAATTCAATGAGACAAAATTTGATACTAAACAACTAAAAATAGATGCCAACTCAATAGGATACAATATTTGAGCATTCAAAAAAGTTTCCGTACAATTCTAATTATAATACATCCACCCCATATCATCAACACAAAAGCTGCACGCATTTCGAGATCGAATCATCGCCGATCCGCCCCCAGAATGAATAACTGTCAGGCTTTCATTGCGAAGAATCATTACGAAGCACCTCGACCTACCAGATTTAACGATTTCAAAACGTACAAGACGCTCTCACAAACGAGTAGCGAATTACAAAAGGTACATGCGAATCATGATTCGCACAATGAGGAACGACGCTGAGGGCGCCTTCGACTCACACGAAACCCATTCGTTACACGGACAATTATCTAGAACTGGAGTACGTGTGTGCCAGGGGTAATCATTTGATCATTTTTTATAAGTCTTGATATGTATGTGCTTGATTATTCGTGGAGTTTATGTATTTATGCGATAGTTTTCTTTGATATCGATATTTTCTTGAAATATCAGATTATCAAATTTTCATCATTTTAGAATGTTTTTCGATTTCTTTGAAATTGTTGAATTGATTTTTTCGTTTCTGTTTTTTTTTTATTTGTATGTAATCATGCAGTAGCTGTCAAATTTCTGTATATAACCATTGGTGCATTTTTTAGACGAGAGGTTGGATTTCCCTCTTTCATAATATCAAATTTCAATTTAATTCTATATTAAGAACATTCACTTTCTTTTACACTACATATTCAGTCTAATTCAAATAATTATATAGCATTCGTTTTCATGACATAATATGAAATATTATTGAAATTTTATATCCAAATAGAAAAAAAATTCGACTTAAGAATACAAGAAATTCAAATGAAAAACAATCGCAAAAAACGATCTGTAATTATTTATTTTCCTAAATTGACACATTAATAAATAATAATGACATAGAAAGTAAATAAACCAAATATAACTTTGCATAATCTCTTGTTGATCTGAATCTGTTAATAATTGCTCGATAACTGTATGATTTATACATGCAATAAAGTGAGTGATCTAAATTTTCTGTGTATTTAAAATCAATTTATCATTTATAATGAATCTTAACTGAAACAATAAACTTTTAACTCTAAACATCTATAAGGGCATTCATCAATCATCTGCGATAATTATTTTTTTTATAGATTAATATCTAATCGAATCGATTATGAATGTAAGATAAAATAAAATCTAATTACTCAAAAAAAAATCAAACATTCTTAAGGTTTATTTAATTTTAATTTTGATTTATCACTGAAGCCTACCTACCAGATTTGACCTCCTCTGCACGTAAAAGGATCGCATCA
>JAOXNN020000086.1:3062295-3097932 GCA_028571205.2 Hydropsyche betteni | reverse complement strand
TTTAATTTTAATTTTGATTTATCACTGAAGCCTACCTACCAGATTTGACCTCCTCTGCACGTAAAAGGATCGCATCAACCATTTACTGATGCTTCGGGCAATTTTCAGCACGAGTGGTACCCTGTCGTCACTGATGGCATCGAAGTCATCGTCTCCCACATCGTGTCGTAACCAGTATGTAACTTGACGGTGTTTATAAGACAAAGAGAGACGTCTCACGTCATTTGCTCCACGATCTAGTATCGTTCCACGAAGGCTTGTCACGTTCGTTTCACAAAACGCTGCCTACCATAATATGGTAATAATGATATGTGCAATCTAAACTAATCGGAAATAACGCCCAAGATTAGGTGCAACGTTCACAACACGTAATGCGTAAGCGCTTTAACGATTATGGAAAATTATATCGAAACGTAAATAAAATATAGCATGCATTATCGGTTATGTTCAATATCTGGGTCGGGCTTTTCATAATCCGCGTTATCGGTGAAAAATTTCAAAACACCCACGATACAAATTCGCAACGATCAAGTGTGCGTCAGTTCGCTTAGTAGGTACTCGGCAAAATCTTGTACTACAAAATTTACACGGTAATAATTCAATTGATAACACAAGCAATGACAAATTTACACTCGACCGACGATTTATTGAACGTTTGAAAATTTAAATTGCGACTCAAACGACGACATCGTTAGCGAGCCGATTCTGACCAAAAGTCGTCTAATGATGCTTTGAAAACTGTGCGAATTGAATCGTATTGCCAATGTGGTACAATTGCATATTTCTGATAAAGTCAATCGTAGGCTGAACTTGATATTTCGAATGCGTTTTGAGTATTTTCAATTTTTTTAGTGAAAACTGAGCGAGAGCGCCGCGTTCGATTTGCAATTTCGTAAAAGAAGTAGGCTGTGAAATCGACACACAAAAGACGCGCAATCGACTCTTTGCACACTCTATTTCTTTAAACAGTTGTAATGGATGAGTTTTGACGTGTCGATTGCATTTTGAAATGAATTTGGAATGTAATTTCGAGCGATGGATGAGTGGCGTATTGTTCTGCTGTCGGTGGTTCAGTGCCAGTGTGCATTAATATGTTCGAATGTTGTATATGGAAAATGTAGTTGGAAAGTTGAAATAGAACAATTGACTAAACAAGTAAGGTCAAACTTTTTGTTTATCTTTTAATGTATTATTTCTATAGAAATTTATTGGTGTGATCTTCTTTTATAATCGTCATCAAAGAAATATTCTATATTCTATTCAAAATATGTGGCTTTTCCATCAAAAGACTTCAAATTCAATTGACATTATCTAATTTATTTATCGGAATCGTTTACAAAAATTTATTGCGAAATTCAATAGAACATAAAAAGAAACCAGAATTTTGAATTATCACCTACACCCACATAGAACCCTCCCATTTTCAATCACAATATCTAAAGATTACAGACACAGCTCACGCATTATACAACCTATATTTAATTGAACATTTATCTGATTAATCACCTTCCTTCCAGACGTAAGTGGACGCCCGTGAACTACACGTATACAGCCTGTACATACAGTGCCGTTCCACATTTTAACACGACGACAATGTGCCCGGAGACAAACTGCAGAGGAAACTTGGCTAATTCCTCCACGTCTCCAATATTTAAACCGTTCAATTGAATATAACATCACTGATATCATAATTTTATTAATTTTAAATATAAAGTTAATTTTTACGATGCTTTCATTGACGTCATTGGTATTTTATGCTCCTCAATAGTATCCCAATTAGCTTGGTTTCCAAAGCCCCCCTAGTCCTAGTCCCCCTGAATATGAATTCAGACTTATAAATAACCAATTCTCAATACATCGGAATTAGCCGAGCTTTTTCACTAACATATTCGATTCACGAACGTCCATAAATCTCAATAAAATCATAGATAGACCGAGAGGACAGTGTGAAATACGTATCCAACGGCAGCGGCACGCTGTTGCGATTTACGATGTCCATCTGAAAGAATATCGACACGATCCGATCCAATCGCCTGCCTACGAGGGACCTCGAACCAGTGTCAAGTTTTTGCCCTTTGCACTTATATCGAAAATAGATCACTCATTGTATAATACCGTATAATGTGTATGGGAATGGTGTGGGCGGCTTCTGTCTGTCCGCCTAATGATATCGTCGTGTCGAACGTCTCTATAGATCATTAATTGTGTAATTGATAACAATGACTCGAATAAAAGCGTGCCGAACTTAAAATAACGAGAGCTGGCGTGAACAATAGAAGTCGGTTTTGATTCCATTGCTGATAAGAATGATACATATTTCATGGTTTCGGTGTTAATGTAGCGGGTTGTATAGTGACGGTAATGTTGTATTTTTAATGGGTAGCAAAATATTTCAGATACTCGTTTCTTTAACTCTAATGTATTATATTACGACAGTTTATGTAATTTTAGATTTATATTCAATACTTCAAAAACTTCTGTTTTCGAAAACCATTTGAAGACATATC
Source organism: Hydropsyche betteni (assembly GCA_028571205.2). Classification (NCBI taxonomy): domain Eukaryota; kingdom Metazoa; phylum Arthropoda; class Insecta; order Trichoptera; family Hydropsychidae; genus Hydropsyche; species Hydropsyche betteni. The sequence continues at coordinate 3,095,425 of JAOXNN020000086.1, read as the reverse complement.
TTCAGTTAAAAAATTTATTTTCACTCATAATATTTGCATTTTCAATTCATTCGATGTTTTGACTTATGCAACGAATTTTCACCAATCAAATAACCCCCGCAGAAGCGATAACGAGTTTCTTATAAATAACCGATCTCGGCAAATATTACACAATCTCTAATCATAGCGTTAAATTATTCATAATTAATTTTCTGATATTGATTTAGAAATCGTTATTTATTGCGTATAAATCAAACGCGTCGTGCTCTCGACCAACCCTAAATTGTGCTCCATTTTGCATTCGATTGACCCATTAAATCAAATCGGAGCGCTCATTAAAATCATCACGGCTTCTTCTCAGAAACCGAACGATCTCCTTTTACTTCTCAGACATCTGTATAGATCCGCCACGTCGTCGATTTATCTATTGTATGTTGTGTTATATAAAGAGAACACGACGATTGATCCTCGGACCCAGACGACACATTCGAATGCAAATTTATCATCCGGAAACGTGACAAAAGTTTGCCAATATTGCAGTGTTTCGACGTCTAAACACGAGCCGTATTGTTAAAATTCGAGCACGACGAAAATTCCTCAATGTTCTTTGGAATCTTCTTCCGAGTTATTTTGCATGTGTATTACAATCATTTAGATTCACACGTTGTGTATTTTTTCGTAATTAAGATTGATGTTTGGAATCTTGGCTTTGAGCTAGCGACCGTGATTAACGCCAGTAAAAAAGGGCAAAGCAATTATACGAATAGATTTTTTTATACTTTTATAATTATATTTCAAACAAAAACTAACAATTCCCATAAAAATAACGTCTTAATTTGTTTATTTTTTTATGTGCATTATGATTGAATCCAACACAATAGATTTCTTTAAATTATCACGTCGAAATATCAGTCTATGAAATATTCTAGTTGTTTTTGCTATATAGAGTCTCATTTTTCAACGCGTTCAAACTCACCGCTTATGAAATAACTATGCAACACGCAAATGCTTTCAAGTGTTAACTTTTATACGATTCACTGTTTATTGCTGAAATATTAAATTATATAAGACTTCTTCGCACGATTCGCCTTTTGTGTATCGATTTAAGAGTTTGTCAACATATAAATCGTATTAGAAACATACTGCTGCAGTATTTGACTTTCGTACTTCATATTCCGATAGTTCTTAGAAGTAGGCAACATCTTATGCAGCTTATCCATCGTGACGGAATCTGCATGCAATGCAATTCAAATGCATAATTCAAACAATGCAACACCGATTACGAACGAAAAATCTCTATCACGACTACATCGCATGTCGTTTCGAACTCATATTTGAAAAACCCTCGATCTTTTCAATGAGCTTCTTGAAATCGCATTCAATAATGCAGCATGAAACGTTGACTTCATTATTGTTTTCTTAACAAAAAAGGAACAAAAACATTCAGAAATATTCAAACGAATGCAAAACTTTGCATTCGCAAAGAAACACTAAACAAGATCGCATTGAAAAAGTTCATAAAGAGTTTCATCTCGAAACGCAATTCATTCGAACTTGACAAATATTACCAAGTCCCATGAAGTTTTTTCTTCACTATTTCCTTTTCTATATAAAATATCGCAAATCGTTCCCGAGAACGTTAACAATCTCCTGTATAGCTCAAGCGGGTATTGTATTTATTTACAATATTCATTTTTCAGATGGTCAAAGACGACTCGAAGAATATACTCTTCTTTGACACAAGGTTTGCCCTTTGTCGTCTGACAGATGCATAACACGTATTATATACGTGGAACGATGCGTTTGAGAAACTTCCTCAATAACGTTAACGATGCAGATCTACCTAAACGTCTTCTCGTGCTGTATTATAACGAAATTCTACTGCGAGAGTATTATTACAATAATAGAGTCAAACCAGTACAATAACGATGCCGACTTACAAAAAAGAACGCCATTATATACACTATCTGGTTAAAGTTTAATAAACGAATATATGGCACGCTATCCAATTTTGAAAGTGGCGCGTTTTCGCACGGTTTTAGACTAGGGTGGAAAAAATGCGATCGCTTTATTTGAAACTGCCCGTCAAGATGAAAAGTGAACTTATTCAAGTTTCCACTATTAGCGGAGGCACGTACTAAACGTAGTTTTCATGATTGCTGAAAGTTCTTTAGTTTGGTTTCATTATATCAACATCATTAAAAGTTTTTCCTTTGAAAGCTGCTGAAACAAAAAGTTTCTTGAAACCTTTCATGACTACGTAGGTGCTTTTAAGTTGGCGCGCAATCGACAATATCGAACTACGTAAATTTGCACTTTTTCACTAAACTTCTACAAATTTCCGTAATAAATTATTTTGATTAGTATAGGTATGAACAAAAACTAATTTCCTACGTTTAACTTTTATATAAAAAAAATCATAAATAAATTGCACCTTTCTAATGTTGACATACATATTTTCCCATTATGAAAAATAAACTAGGACAATCCTTATACGTAATAAGGGATAAAACATCTATGATCCTTGGAAATATAATGTAGTCGAGTGGGCATCTATCCTGCGAATTCATCCCACTTGGTACGCGAAGGATTCCAGAGAATACGAAAGGCAGCATAGGACGATCCAGAAAATGGCAGACACTGAAGCACCTCGCTTTCCTCTAATTCCTCGAGGACTATCCACTCGGAAAATAACCCAATTGAGAATCAAACCTTCCGACATGAAAGGGTTACTGCGATGACGAGCAAAGAGAAGATTTCAAATTCCGTTACGAGGGACGCGGCGAACCTCTATTAGAAATAGATTTCACGGATCTGGGAACCCGCTCCTCCCTTGGAACCTTCTGAAGGTTCGCATCCTACGTCAAATTAATACCGGGATGATTGGTAATTGATTTAGTAACCGATCACGAGTTTTAGCCCAAAGTTTTAATTCGTTTGAGTCTAGAGCGCGTCGTTTACCTGGAAATGGCTAATTAGTAGTGGAAACAAAAACTGAATCCGTTTTCGAAAATATGTACGTTGAGCTTAATTGATTCGTCAACGTCCGTATTATATGTAAAAAAAAATAACAAGAATCAATTTTAATATGCGAGATCGGCGATCGATCTAAGGCCAACGCGTGCTCGCCTTCATTTGAAATTGCCCGAATTATTATAGCGAGAAATTATCTAGTCAGTCTATATATACATATATATTTTATATGTAAAAACAACCACCATTTTTTCACCTAAATTCTAAATATCTCTTTTGATACAGGATACATACAATATTTCATATGCAGAAAGCACATATTAAACTGTTAACAATGAATAATAGTCAAAAACCTTATAATTTTATATTTTAACATAAATAGTTTTGATGGTGATAAAACGAATGCTTTCTATATTATATTTAATATTGCTTTATATTATATTTATTATTGATTAGATAAAAAGTATGTTTATTTTGATTAAACATGGACAAAAATCGCCTTGCAAAGATTTTATTATCACATAGTTTCTGAAATTCAAATTGGTCACGATTCGGCGAAATTAATTAACGCGTTTGAAGTGTGCGCAAATGCAGAACCTGTCGGACTAACACTTCCGTGCACAAGTTAGATAATGGCGATTTGAAATAAAAACAAAAAATCTGTTGAATTCGACGTCAATGAAAACGTGAACACATTAGACGTTCTCGATTATTCGCTGAGACAATGTTTAATGGATGCAATGTATCAAATGTGAGAACGAAACAACGCGAATTACTTTTTGATCAATTTTTTCATGTTATCTCACTTGCCTTAACGTGAATAAAATTTAAACGCTCTTGAGATTACGTATTTCCTAAATGTAAAAAATATTTGTGAATTATTTACATTATTTTTTATTTCAAAACTATCAGAAATTGATTGATTAGACAGATTGTTCAATGAAAACATAAAGGAAATATCAGACAATAGTCAAAATCCAAAACAATCGTATAATTAAGAACGAACCAATAATTTTTAAGCAAAAAACGGAATTCGAAAGGGTTTACCGTTCATGAGCAGCCTTCCAGCGAAGAATCGCGTTCGCGCTCGCGCGCCCGAGAATTTTCCGAGCATTTTCCTCAAAGGGCTAAGGAGGAAAAGCTCTCTTTGCCGTCGTCGAGAATGCCTGTGTACAGCATAGACGATGCGGCACATGAGTGAGCAATTATTGGCACATCACTTTGTGAGCATGAAAGCCTACGACGGCTGCCCCCTAAGAAACTCGCGCAAAAGGCGAAAGAGTGGCTTTATTTATCGATACACGTACAGTCCGCGAACCTTGTACGTGTATTATATGCGATATTGTGCGGTGGTATATTACACGGGTTTTCGTATTTTGTCGCAGGGACAGAAGCGCTGACAAAAGACTCCTTATGTCATCTACATGCCTTGCGGGACAATGGGATATTCCAGGGAAAAATCGGAAAAGTCGCACACAATACTTTCACCTTTTTCTCCTGCCCGGGCCGAATTCGGCCAAATGGGCTATTCAGCTTCAAACGTCCGTTTGACGTGCTTCTGTCCGTCCTGGAATTCTAGTGTCGATGTGAAAATGCTCTAACGAAAACGAAAAACCATTATATCCGCTGCCATCTGCATACGCATCTCGAACTCATATTAAAATATTTTTTAAATTAAATATATATATTTTTCTGCTTCTGAAAAGTCATATCAAAAATAAAATGGAATATGTTCACGCCTATGTTAAAATGGTTAAAAAAAATTCTTGGTCAAGTATCAAACGTATAGTTTAAAATCGTATATCACGATAATCGTGCATCAAAATTATGTCTAAAATGCAGTTATTGAATTGTTAACACTTTTTTTGTGTTGCAAATTGTGAGATATTAGCCTAGATTATGACGACTTCATTGCAAACTGGAAATGTTATAAAAATTTACGTTTACAATCTAACACGCTCCGATGAAGGATAAATCACACTTTATTATGCTTGTTAAATTATGTTTATTCTTAAACATTGTTTTTACATGTAATTCATTCAAAAAAATAAGTGAGGTTAATGTGAAAGTTTTTTTCTTAATTTTTCTACATTGAATTTTTTCTACAATTAAATAATTGTTTGTAATAACATTCTTTCATATGTGATACTTTTAAATTTGCTATTTCAATTTTATTCAAATTACCGACACTTTAATAGACAGTAAATATCATAGGGGAGTCCCATATAATTAAATGCAAAATATAAAGTAAACGCATTTTTTCATCAAGTTTTAATTTTACTTTTCCTTATTGATACAATTATCCCATTATCAACACGTATTTGCTGTAAAGCTTATTCAATTAAATAATATGTCTTACTCTAATAAACGAATTGATATAATTTCCTCACACTCCATATATATGATATACTGCCTTTTTTTCAATGGAAAAAGATTTAAATTGACCTCAGACATAATGAGTATTTTTATCGTTAGAATCTGAGCGTTGCGTGATCAAAACAACATCAAATATTAACAGCTTTAGTTTTCTTGGCCCGCTTCAATTTTTTACGAAGGATACCACAGGAAAATCATAAAAATTGCGTTTATCCATTCGTGAAACGGAAATGAAACACGTCCTTCACACGTCACGTCATCGTTACGCCCTTATTACCAGTATCTGAGTTGGCACAAATAACTATCACACTAAATAATATGAATTTCTCGTTTTCAAAATTCTATATTCTGTTTATTAAGGAATTAATTATAATTTTTCATCTGTCCAAACTAAACATCAAACCTTGAAATAGAAAAGTTTTTTACAATCAAGCAGATTTCATTATTTTAAAATCATCATCATCATATACAAATATTAAAGAAAGATTATCATTGAAATTAAATACTGAAATCATTTTTTACCAAATAATATCTGCCTAGGATATGTGATAACACCCGTCTATGAACAGAAATTTGTTTTCGCTTAACTTCAACGATTTTTTTTTAATTCATTACATAACTTCTAACTTATTTAAAATAAATAATATATTTTCAAAAAAATTTTAAAGTATTTTTGGTACTTTACGACCACTAAAACATAATTATAAAGAGCCATGTAACAATAATTATCAGCAACTTAATCAAACGAACATTTCGCCTTTATAACCAGACGACTGTTACGTTTTACCAACCGTGCGTGTTTCCCAACGATTTTTCATCAACAAATTGTTAATTTCATACGTGAAAAATCGTCCACACAATTGCATTCGTTGTCGTGGCTAATGTGGACCACAGAGGACGAAATGATAAAAAATAAATAGTTATAAATTCGAACAGGCGAGTAATTTAGAGCGGCCTTCGAACGGCTGTCTAATTTTTTCCGGTTGATCGTTATTGAAAAAGAAAAAAATAAAACCGACCTCGTTTAGCCTTTGCGTGCAGTCAAAAATGCAATAAAGAAATGCATCAAGTGGTTCATCGTAGTATAATCAAGTCTTCATTATGTAATGTACATTACTCGGTTTGTTTCAAGTGTATAATGTATGGAAGTTGGAAAATATTATCTGTTACGTACTTATTTTTATTGATATTTTATTCAAACAATATACAACATGAGTCGTAATTATAATTGTTTTTTTTTTAAGATAGAATGACATGTTGGAAAATTAATCAATCATTTAAATGTATGCAACTTTTTTTAAAACAAATTTTTATCACTTAAAAGGCTTTTAAACCGATCTACTTTTTATTTGGAAGAATCGTTAATTCAACAGCAATCTTATATTAAGCGTCACCAATAACTCGATGAAACCTCTTTCAATCTATAATACATAAATCTGTAAAAATAAAATCGAAAAAATATAAGTCACTTAACTGAACATTCACCACTATGTCAAAGTGTTTGAGATTAAATGGGAATGAAACATTTTAACAAGTTTTTTTCAGTCTCGTTGTGAGATTTATATTTTCTTTTTCAAGCCCGTTTGATTCCACCTGTAGTTCATCACTTAACTTAATCACAAATATTTATATATAAAATATGAATTATATCTTAAATCCAATTCAAATTTTCAATAAGCATTATATTTAGAAACTTATAATGCAATAATGTTGAATTACAACAAATTTCTAGTAATAGAAATCAAATAAATATAATTTATAAGACATTAGTATATTTTACAGACACCTGCCAATTCAAAACCTACTTAACCTCGTATTTCAATGGCCCTGTTAAGACAAAATTCGATTAAAAAGTCAAATATTTAAAAAAAAAAGACTCACATTATATAAAATTTCAAAATCTTATCCTAAATAAAATTTACATCACAAACATACGAAACTCTTTTACAAAAAACTCGAAAATCAACCATTAAGCCCACATACGTGTTGGAAATAGAATACGATAATATATGTTTACACACGCCCGCTAATTATCAACTGCACAAAAGTTTCCTATATTATAACCCCAAGGATTAAATTAGCAGCCTTAATTAATTTTAATCAGGGCAACTAAGAGTCCCGAGGGCATTTACGGGCCGAAGTTTTTCACGACTAGATCACTTCGCGGCCGCAAAGGACGAACCTTATCAGAACATAGACCGAGACTGAACTTTTAATTAATTGTAATCTGATCGATGATATGCCGCCAGATTTTGACGATCTATCGATCCAAACGGTAATGGATCACTTTGATGGTGAGTGCTTTATGTGGGTTACGAGTAGATTGAATGTGTGCTTGTGAAAGCTCTTTGAAGAGTATTTTTGTTTTCAGCTTATTTATTTTAAAAGTTTTTGAATATTTCATCGTTTATTGATTGAACGATCTTATTTTTTTAGTGTAAGCATCAACAAGATTAAGTTTTCTTGCGTAATTTTTGATTAGTGCTGTTGTTAGAAAAAAATATGACTGTTTTATAAACAACATTAATTTTTATTAGTTAATATTTATAATTTTGAAATATGACGTATATAATAAATATTAATAGTAAGACTATTTTTGATAATGAATGATTTTGATACGAATTTAAACAATTTTAAATGAAAAATAGTATGTAATTCATATTAGAATTACAATTTTTCAAATAATAAATAAATCATTTTAAAAGTCTCAATAGAACAAAGCATAATTACTTGATACGAAATGTAAAGGAAACTACAGATTTATGATTGCAGTGATCTTGAAACTTCCTATTCTTGAATTGAATCTTTTGCCCTCGGGTCCAACTTTTTATATTTTTCACCAATTGTGTGATTTTTGATCGGCGAAGGACTCTATGGTCGTTTTTGACAGTTAAGTAAAAATTAATTACAAGTTTAAGACTACACGAAAAATGATGATGTTTCAAGAGTGTTCGTATTTCACTTCACGTTATAAGTACTTATTTTCTATTGTAATATTTTTTAATTTAATTATTGTGATTATTCGAGTGTACTTCCGTTGCTGCTATGACCAATCAACCATTAAAATATTTTGAATTGAAATTTCGCGATATTTATCTAAATTTTTTAAACGCGGGAAATGATTTTCCGCTAAATTAAGCTTTTTCCTGTGCATAACCAAAACATCATACAATTTGATTCGTATTGAAAAAAGGTTCCAAAAAAATTAATAAGTCGAACATAATTATATTTTCATTATAAAATCGAAATAAAAATTACAGTAATTTATGGTGTTTACAAGATAATTTGCTTTATGAATTACTTATATTCGGAACGCATGTGTCATTTCAATGACAAATATAATAACAGCATTTATTTTTAATATTTTTATCGATTTGTAATTGGTCATTAAATTTAGTTAAAAATATAACTACTAGGTGTTGACATCAATACACACATCATTAAAAAATTATAACCAATTTGAACAACACTTTCATGAGGTCAATATAACAATCCATAGATCCAATATTATATTGAACTAACAATAGTTTCAAGGCGAATATCTCGGACTATTTAAAATTCATACATTTCCATGATATATTATTGTGCGTCGAAAATTATATTAATGAAGCCAATTTTAAGCAGATAAAAAACCATTCATCTAATATTTAACGACTGCAAAAAACTTAAATGCACTAAAAGCGACCTTGTTTAGCAAAAACTGTTACAGTTTCTCGAGTTATATACGGTTTACCCTATATTTAAATATACGCTTAAAAATATTTTGACGCAAACTCGAAGTGATAAATAGTCGAATTTACATGAAAAATTACTTGTATAATGTCAGTAGGAATTTAATTCCACACTTTTATAGACCGTAAAATACTGCATTACAATAATTTGATGCAAAGAAGACATTTGCAATATCGAGTTCGCATCATTTATACTTAAACTGTTTTGTTTATTATCCTATATATTTTAAAAGCGTTAGTTATTTGACACAGCACGAATCGAATAAATTTCCCGCTGATATGCAAGGGTGATCTAATGATATCTAATTATGTTACATAATTAAAAAAACGAATGATAACACCGTTCGCGTTTTATATCCAGTAATTACAATGGATGTTAATTTAACGTCACGACACGATAGCGATCGAATTTTTCGAACCGCACCCACCATTGTTCGATTCCGAAGTCTTTTCACGCGATTCTCTTGAAAATATTCGGTATTGAAAAGGAACAATAACATCATTTTTAAAAGCGACACACCCCGACACAGAGGCGTGAATTCTTAAACGGACCCAAATGATTCACGTGTCGATACTTTGGATTTTCGAATTCTACGTATTTTAGTTCCTTGTTCTATATATACAGCACCTGTGAGTGATCGATATCGTTCAACTTTTTAAGCTTTCTAATAATTAATTATACGGAAAAATCGAGCTGGAGTTGAGTCATTAACGATCAATACTTTGTTTAAAGGAACAAATTCAATTACATTCAACCTCAACCCACTGAGGAATGGTGTACGAAAAACGTGGATGTCTTAAACTTGACCGAGCTTAATAACTGTTGTATAAAAAATATCATAATAATAAAGGTACCTAAAAATTTCTGAAGCACGATTTTTTCCGTGTTCGTGAAATTTGATTCGTATGTGGGTCGGCGGATCGTTAATTAAGATTCATCCTCGATAATTTTAATGAATTTCACGTGTTTTTGCTTTTTCAGTTTATGAGGTTTACTTGTATATTATATAATATATATCTACCAAATATAGAGGTTCTAGACGATTGCCAAAAATTAAGCAACATGTATTTCAGTCAGCAAATGAAAGCATGGCATTGTTTTTTGTTTGCATGTATAATATATGATATGTTATTTGATTTATTTTTGGCTATAATTTAATGATTCAGAATTGAATGTTAGTGATATGTTTTATTAAAATATTCAATAACGTAGCCTTGTCGAATACACCTGTACCCATTAACCGTTAAAGTTAAGCGAGGAATGAAACGATCAGTAAATGAGTGGAATCGCGCAATATTAGTCAGAAAATACTTAGTATGAAATTAATCCCTAAAAAAAATATGATTTTAAATAAAATACCTCAAACTGCAATTAATATGAGTACAGAAATTGACAATACAGAATACAATTTACAATTACAGAATACAGAATACAATTTTACAAAGTACAGAATTTTAAATTAATTACACATTATAATGATATTTAAGGTATTTTCATAAATGTTCCTTTTTTTACTGAATACCTTTAATCTCAAATTGTACGATCATGTTAATGATGATCTAAAACTTAAAAATATATATCACTGAGATAAAAAAAGTATTTCGTATTATACAACATACTTTTAAATTAACTAAAGTGAAAGCACAGTTTTAAAACAGTACATACCTTTCAACGGTGAAGCTTCAACCCTCAAACCCCTCATTCGCAATGTGCTAATTTGCTTAATTCAACCGGAGCGCTAATGACTGTCGGCATCATAGAAAATTATACTGAATTTTATTGCTACAATTATTCAACGTCTCCCGACGCTGACTTCGATAATTCCCGCAATTACTTTGAAAACACTACAGCACTCGGCGAGAGTCGCTATTATAATTCAATTTGATCCTGCTGAATTTCGCCTCTAACAGGCATACTATGTAACGCGATGATCGTATACGCGAACATGATTTGCAACTTATCTCGGATACATCTCGGTTCAAACAGTCGCTTTCCCACAAACGAGCTGTGGTCAAGGATATGGGAGGTTAACGAGACGTGTGGTATTAAGGATATTCGCCTGAGTCACATGGCAAGAACGAATGAAGACACTAATCTTGAATTAAGCTCCCAGCACGCAAACATATTGTATCTGATCGGATATATGATATGCAGCTGGAAAAAATGGTTCGAAGCTCGTCTGGATTTTAAGCTTTAATGTTTTTTTTTTATATATATATAAAGCTTTGAATTTTTAGATTTATGTGTTAAGAATATAATGAGACAAGTTTTTGTACGTTGAAAAAAGATTTATTGAATAGTCTTTGTTAGGATTTATAAATTATTTCGAAACGAGTCTTCTAATTACTTTTATTTTTCATATAATGTGTGTTAATTATATTAAGATTAATAAATTATTAATAATGAATAATAATTCGTACATTGACCAACATATTTGAAGGTCTCAAATCAGGATCCGGCTACAGTTGACGATACTAATTGTAAATTTTACCAACAAAATTTTTTTCTACGATCGTAATTAATTCGTTAATTTATATTAATTTCAGTTAAAATTCTATTTTAGATTCTGATGTAGAATATCAACCTTTAAAATCGATCGATTATTTAAAAAATGTGCTCTTATTAAACAATAAATCAGTAAAGCATTATTCAATCGATTCAAAGTTCGATACTGGAATATTCTCCCAATTTGTATCCGAAAAGAGTTATTTAGTTCGCCGAGATAATACATACAACAACAACCAGTTTCCCGCCGCTTGATTAATCGCTTTTGGATATTTTTTTCGGTCCTTGTTTCGTTATTTTTTTTTTTAATATTTGTAATTCTTTTATAAGTCACGATCGTTCGTGAAACGGTTCAACACTGAAAATTTTGCGGGTCACACGTCGCTACCGAACCTGTCAGCGAACCGTGGTCGTGACCGACGCACGTACATAATCGAAGGCCGACATTAAAACATAACACGAAATAATTTCGGAACGAATCAGACGACTATTAATATAATTAACCGATTCGTTAACCCGACAGGCTGACCTTTGCGAGGATATTTTGGCGCGAAATCGGCCCGTTTCTAAAATGCGCTGCTCTTTTTATGCGGATGAAAGGTCGACCCTTTTCTCTCGTGGGTGTTAATAATATGGTCGCACTAGAAGTGTTAATTGTTATTGATATGTTTAACATATAAACTGGCTGTTTTTATCCCGTTACCAGAAGCAATTATTTTTTAATACTTTGATCGAGTTTGTTATGTCCATGCTTAGGTTTGTATTGACTCTAATTAAAGTGTGTGGAAGTGATTGGAAAAAAAAATGTGGAACTTTTCCGCATACTATCCATTGTCCAGTTATGTCTATTTGTGTGTATAATAATGATATTTAAATTCTATGGTCGAGACTATAATTTTTTTTTAAATAAACTGAACCATTACGTTGTTTTTAAGTATGAATTTCCGTTATATTTATGATCTTTGGTATTTGCCAAAAAAAGATTCACATTTTGAAATATAGAAAAAAATGATATAAAACATTCTTAACATTATATTTCCTAGTAGAATTACGTAAATTTTATTTTGATTGATTGTACAAAATTCCCAAGACAAATACAATCATAATTTAAAGAATCATCGAAGATTATCGATTTCCTAAATTATAGAACTACCGTTGAGAAAAATAAATTATAAAAATTGCCGCTTTGCGTCACATGAACTTTTCCATAATGAAAATTTCACACGATTCGTCTCGAATCGTTACGACTTAATTCGCTCCAAATGCGACGGAAATTTTTTTCGATTTGCGAATCCGAAAGAAGAAAAAAAACTCATAATGTGTAATTCCGACAGCTCGAGAGAGAAAAAAGTGCGAACTTATTTATACGTCAGAGCATGCTTTATGCGACCTAAGACCTTAACGTAAATAAATGTCAGTACATTACCGTTCTCGTACGCAAGACCTGAATTTGAATAATAGAGTAATTTCTTTTATCGCTGCGCATATCAAATGCGACCGACGCCATAGATTAGCCGTAAGGGCGATTAATTCCGACTTCAGGAACTGAGGTCAATATTGTGTTTGTGGTAAACACGCTGAATGATTGTTCTCCAGGATTCTTCGTCCTTGCGGGTGAAAAAGCGACAAGTCACAATGAACGGTTGAAGAAATATTGCGGGGAATCAATCAGTGCTTGGAAATTATCGTGTTCGGGATCGTCTGTTTGTTTGTTTTTCACCATAAGTATCTTTAGTAATGTGAAAGTGGTCGTTTATATGAAATGAATTGTTTCAGTCAAATTTATTTATGTATTCATCATCGTATGCGGTTTGTATAGTTTCAATGCCTTTCTGATACCATCAAAAGCTTAGGCGGTTGTAAGAGAAAGGTGACTCTCAAATAATTGAATATTTAGATCGTCTTTGCTAAATAATCTAATTGTCAGATTGGTGAGTGACCCATTTAACTATACCAAATGTCTCTTTCTTGAAACGATATAACTAGAAAATTAAAATTACTTTTACAAAATAATGATGAATAAAAAAAAACGAAGATACTCTTTCATTCATTTTTCTAATTACGGAGAAAGCTAAATGCTTTCGCAAAATTTACCGATTCGCCATAATATCATGACACATTGTTCAGAGTCAATTTAACAATGGAGTCAATGCGTAGAAAATCTACGAGTTTATCTACGTGGCATAACGCACATTCGTCAATACGTATTAGATATATATAATATATTTAGGATCATCATAGGCGATCGGCCATAACAGAAATGAACATTGATTTCACACATGACTAGTGTTTACGTCTGAAAACCACCAGCTGTGAAATTAAACATTAAGCTTTACAGTAGTCTGCGCCTTTGAGATACCATATCAACCATTCGTTTACATTATTATGTATTTACGACCTTGCATATAATACTCATTCTGGTATTAAAACAGTGTCAGTTAACTTAAAAATCGAATGGTTAAAATTATTTATTATTCAACGCGAATACTATAAAGATCAAGTTTATTATATTAACTTTTCTTATTAAAATATGAAATAATTATAGGAAATGAAATTTTCTGTAATATAATTTACTTTATATAATAAACTAGAAACTTTTCCTTTATTTAATGCCTTATCATCACAATTGCAAAATAACAAATAGGCACAGGATTATACGACTCGATAATCTGATCGTTTAATGCTATTATATTGTATGGAAAATACGGTAGTTAAGAGTCGCTCTTGAAATACGAAAGCGTTTAACGGCTGCTCCGATTTGCATAAAGTTTACTCATGAGAATTATGCGAAAATTTATATGATATTTACCTAGACGCTTTACATCCTCGATCAGAGTTCTTCACGACATTTTCCGATAAAAATTATTATACTTTGACATCGCGTTATATTACAAGTTTATGCACCTCGTGAAGAAACTGCATTCCTTTTTATGCACTACAATTTCAACTCATATTATCATTCGCTCGCTTGGATCGTCAATAAAATGTATTTGTATCGTATCCGCCTTCAACTTTTTCGAAGTTCGTATCCATTTGAAATTAATATTTATGTCTGATTTGTATCTTTACGAGCCATTTATACGTGTAAATTTGACATAAAAACGAACTGAAACTTAAATTTCTTGACCTTTCGAAGGCAAATCGTTGTTCATTACAAGGATAAACGTTAAATTTTAAAATTAAATGCTTATTAACAATAATTTTTATTTTGACGTTTTCGTTTTTTATTATAATATATTTACCTTTTAAACCATATTTAAAGTGTAACTGATTTGATATTTACGTTTTTTGTATAAAAGTACACCAATTTAAATAAAAACAAATAGCGATGTGTATTGATTTATTAATACTCTGTTTAGATTGTTCTATGATATAATGGAAGTAAAATAGCTATTGTCGTGGGAAAATTTCATGAATAGTAATTACCATCTAGCAATAGAACCTTTACAATTATAGCGCTGATCTACGATCGTAAAGTTCACGAACCCATTCGCGAAATTCAAATAAAACTTTTCATAAAATCACGAATCATAACCGAAACATTATATTATATTACATTTGTTAATCGGACGAAAGGTTAATTAACTCAGAAATTTAATTTAACCGTACAAATTTCTTACAACATAATACAAGTATAATCTTTCCAAATTTATTGTACATAATTTCCCGCTCAAAAAACACATTTTCCATACCAAATAACATCCACTTCCATTATTTAAAAACAAATAAGATTATCTCGGCGATTTATCTTAATATTTACGAACCCATCATTACGTTAATTGAGCATTAAATCAACGAGTCCTTTTGCATACTTTTTTACGATCTTCAGACACTCACTGTCGAAATCGTCATGCAAAAAGAACGCATCGTTGTACTTTTGACAAAAGCAATATTTCGACAACGCACAACTGCAAATAAAATTCATACATTCCATATGACAAACTATGATGTATAGACGTTGTCGTCGATGCAATATTATCGAAGTGATCTTACAAAGACGAATGAGTGCGTTTATTTTCTCGCATTGAACACTCACAATAGAGATCAACGATTAGATCGCTATGCAATGCAATAACATTGTGCCTTTCATATGGAATATTTTGTCACCTTTATTCTCGATGCAAATTTTCGTTCATTTTGAAATCGTATGACATCGGATATTGTCGTATCGATATGTAAACGACGACCAATTTCAAAACGAAAAATGAACGTATTGTAAAATTAATTATATGCCCTAACAATGTGACAAGATTGACACGGGCGCATGTCAACCATCAATTACATATTTAAATTATAAGCGATTTGTAACGATGGTTAATATTTAAAAAAATAATAATAATATTTCGTAATTGATATACTTCTTAAATCTGCAATGAAATAAATATTTTTTTATGAATCGTTTATGTTTCTTTCATTCTGTATATAAAAAAATAAAAGGTTGGACTATACAACATTGATTATATTTGGATATGTCTGGCACACCTGTCGATTTTCGAAATGAAATAAAATCGCGATCGAAAATGATAAATACTTATTCACATTGCAAAAATTCACCAAAAGAAAAATCTTTATTATCTCTCACGTAATTAATTTTAATAAAGTATCAAACATGCCAACTCGCAAAATTTTAATATCAAAAGCATGGATCACGCAACGAACATGACTAATTCAACCGCAATGCCAAATCGCGTTGAAACAATTTAAATCAAAATTAATAACCGAATTCAATTAAGACACTAAATCCTATATATAATTTTCGGAAATGTTTTGACAACCGGCGTACCGCGGTAGCCTTCGAGTCCATCACGAGCGACATAACGTACATATGCTAACCTTTGCGGACCGACACGGCCCGTTTACGTGTCAGAACGGAACGCAAAGGTTAACCGTTCACACAAATTGACACTTGATTAATCGTCATCGGCGATATTTTCAGCCGCGAGCCCTTGAAAGCCTCCGCAGCAACTAGGCGAAGCTAACCGTGAACCAGTGACCCTCGTGCCCGATCCTCAGCATTCTTTGGCCGTTGACTTACACGACAATGAGTATATGACATTCAATCTCTAATGGTATTATCTGGCCATTGTTGCGCTGGAACGTTTGAAGTGTTGAATTAGTCATTCGGAGGCATTAATCATGCGCGGGAGAAGTGGTCTCCGAGAGCGCAGTTCGTTATTATTATCCGGCTCGGAATGAATTTAAATCGGCTTCGTGTTAAATTTATGTCGCATACAAATGGTAACTGATGTTTGCTCAGCTGTCGTACGTCTTTGAGAAGCGGTCGTCGCGAATATCAATCGGGCCGACTGGCTCTGATTGGAACCGTTCTAGGGTTATGGTCGAGATCGTAAATTTCGATACATTCTCGATTTTGTGTTTGCTGTGGAGTTTGCCCGTTTTAATCAGTTTGTTTTCGTGAGTTGTAGACGTGTATTGTTGTTTATTGTTATTGATTACGTTTCGTTTCGTTTGGAGACTTGGGAAATTTGTGAGCTTTCAGTAAATAGTATTCAATGTATTTGAACGACAAAATATCGAGTTACTCAAAAACGTCTTTTCGATATTTTTTTCTCGAGAACTATTTATTCAATATGAATTAAATTCTTGTTCTTGAAAATTTTTAGGTTTTTTTTCTGTACTATTACTGTAGTGATTTTTAACTATTCTAATATCATTTTTTGATCTTAAAACCTTGTTCAACGTATATACAATATAATATTTTTATCATACCAATGGAAGTTCAATAATAAATGATGCATCATTCGATCTGTTTTCCTCAATCACTAAAACAACAAAAGGAAACGGAAAACTTCAATAAATTCCCATTCAATAGGATCATCCAGTCGTCATACTAAACTAAGAGGAAAGCCATTAAAAACTGAACTTACCCTTTCAATTAGTCATACTACCAATAAATAACATATGTATTTGGTAACCAATTATTATACAACGCGGAGCTTTTGCGGTTTATACATATACAATATATCGTACATGGAATGTCGCTTTTACACCGGCAGCAAATTCAATGTCGCTCAATTGAAAAGTGCATCCTGTCCATTGTACGTTTTCGATTGCATCGAAACCAATTTCGAAAATTTTCATTTTCTTCAAGCCGCAGCAATGGTGAAAATTGAAGCGCTTACCCAACGAATCGCGCAATATGGAAAGCCGAATTGGCGAGATGTCCTTCACATATTTTTCGTTATTATATATTTTTTTATTATTGTCATTATATCCTATGAGCGCTTGGCATCGACGACGACCTCTTTTTTTCCTATCGGCGAAACAATGTTAGCCGAAATGGAGTAATTTGCTTGATTCGATTTGATAATGATTTGTCAACCGCAACGGACGCTTCCGCAATTCGAAACGTTCATATCTGTTGCAAATTTTCATTTCTTGACGCTCGGTTGGTTTTATTCTATTAAAATATAATAGTAAAAACGTCCGTTTTTCGAAACGAAATAGCGGTCGGCTTAAAGAAATATTTATTTATTAATCTAGCTCGTGACTCCATACATCGTGTCTTTCAGCCATTAAATATTCCATTATTCGTACATTGTTGCGACTGGAACACGCACACTACATTTTAATTATTGTATGATTGGTACGAAAAATTTACAAGTATACTTCATAAATTAAGAATGAATTAAAGTTTATTCTCGAGACTAGAATTATGTGAATATTCATTACCGAACACTTCATAAACTATTCGACCGAATCTATATTCAGCATATTTTATTTAGAATTTAATTTAACTGTTTCATTCTCAACTTTCTCAATTGACCCAATATGTATATAAGCATTCATTTGTTTGTATCTTCTTTTAATACAAATATTTAATATCCAGCATGTCCCTTATTTTTTCCAAGAAATTCTATTCGACTCGACTAAGCCTCTATCAGTCAGACGTCAACCAGGATGGCTTTTTTAAATAAAAAAATCACAAAACCCAAATGATTGAACATAACTACTCAACCTTGAATCCGATCAAATGCCTCTTATTCGTGTCCGAGGGATAAATCATATCTTTCGAAGCGGCAAAGATCGCAAAGTCAATACAAGAACGTTACGCTGGGTCTGTCAGTGCCAACATAATAGTACCAGGCCGCACCTAGGAGGCATTCTCCAGTACTTTTCTGGTATTAATTAGCTGTAAATAATGTATCTCACCTTAAAATGATAACATACAGCGTTTACAATCGAGGTGATGTCTACTGTGGTTGACGACGCCTGTTCTGCTATATTCCGCTGCGTGAGCAATAAACCACGCAATTTTTCCGCTCGATATGAAATAGAATAATTGCAGTGATTTAATTGATAAGTATATATTTATGAAATGATAACTGTTGAGCATGATCTTGACCTCTTCATAAAAAATTATGAATCTATTGCTAATTTCTAGATGCAAGTTTTCTGTTCAGATTCAATTAAAATAATTGTGTGAGATGGTAACTACTGAAACCGATTTTGTATCTCGTAGTCTTGACCTCATCAAAAGTTTTGATAAATTCATCGTAGTTTCTCATAGACGTTTAAGGTTTAGGTTAAGCGATTTTGTTTGCTTTTATAAATGGCGAATTTTGACGTTTGAAGATGAATGATGAAAAATATATGATTAATCGACGATTACAGTGTTTTGTGAGTCATGAAAATTTTAAAATTGAAAAATAATAATAGATACGTTTGAGATCCGTCCTTGGAAAGTTGAGTTTCATTCGATTTTGAATTACTGGTAATTTCACTTTTATTATAATGGAAAATATCTTGTCAATCTATGGACGTATTTGCATACACAAATAAATCCTTTCAATTGTGTATTTATGCAAATATTTGATTAGAATTGCATTATTAACTAGTGCGATAAAATACGTTTGGTACAATGTTCTTCGTACGGCAATATTTCTTAATTATGAAAATTTTTATCATACTTGTCGTTTCACAACTTTGAAAAAGATAAATTATAATATAAATTGAATCATAAATTAATAATTTAATTGAATCAACTCAATGAAAACCATATATTCAATTTATGCAATTGATCACTACGCATAGCGATCGAATCAAATTCATAAAACTTTGTAACTTATGTAGGAAGTGAACAACATATTTTTTTAAGCGCCTTATTAAAAACAACCTTGATACAAGAACAATAGATTTGTCTTGTCTGTATAACGGACACAATTCAAATATATATACATATAAAATATTTCGATCAATGCAAATAAGCATGTGTTTAAAAACTGTCAATAATTATCGTCGTAT
This sequence comes from Hydropsyche betteni, assembly GCA_028571205.2. NCBI lineage: Eukaryota > Metazoa > Arthropoda > Insecta > Trichoptera > Hydropsychidae > Hydropsyche > Hydropsyche betteni. The sequence continues at coordinate 3,075,595 of JAOXNN020000086.1, read as the reverse complement.
CGGAACACTTATTGTATTATCGCATGCCATTGTTAAACGCCAATTTACCTTACGACTTAAATAAACAAATTTTATTCTCGATATGTACCGAAATGTGTATTTTATTTAGTGAAAATAACTTGTTTCAAATTTAATTAAAAAACGTTCGAAAAAAGCAAGAGTGGACTTTAAGCCGTTGAAGCTGTTCAAGCGAGCGGCACACTCGACTAAATTCAAATACTCGCGCAATAATAGTAAAAATGAACGTTTTCGTTCGCGAAGATTATTAATTTAGCGGAATTATTCACTTTATATTTCATATCGTACCTCGGAGAATTGCATTTAATTAGTTCGGTGCTATGAGAAAGTTATAAAGTCGAGTCACGAGCTGTATATGGGGGCTAGCAAACCGCCACTTTACCTATAGAGTAGACACGTACGGCCAGCTCAGTAACAGGATTAATTTCAATTTCCTTCGATTTTTCATGGAAAATAACACTTTTTCCTTCAGGGGAAAATCTTGTATAAATGACCAATCGTTTGAGAATTCATTAGAGGTGTTCGAAATCATATATGGATAATTGACAGTGTTTTTCGCTTGATTTATTATTGTACCGTTTGACGGGTTTGCTTCTACTGTTAGCTCTATTTTTTCATGTAAAATGCGAAAAAAATCTCCTATAATTATGCGTGTATGAACATAAAATTTTATTATATAATTTGTTTTGAATTATTACCCCTCGTCGAAGCGTATACTATTAATTCTTTAATTACATGACGTTATTAATAATCCTAGTTTCCCCATTTGAGTACTAAGAAATAACTCACCGATTCGATTCGTGTTTAATACGGTTGCTTAATAAATAAATAAAAATCATTATTGATTTATCATCAAGTCATTCTTGATGCTAATTAAAATTAATAACCCTGCCATATATTATACCATAATTATACATTGTATAAATTACATATTTGAAAAATTTTCGTAAGTGATATTAACGAATAACTATAGTAACACGCAGATGTCTCAATATATGACTGCCGTGTTCAATCATCCTAATAATTTACGTTAAGTGTTTTTATATAAACGATTTACATATTTCATTGATTTAAAATTTCTCTCATATTTTAATTGGAGAATTTATCGTTAGACATGCATTAGTAAACTTTGCACCATTTCGCGAAATGAAAGAACCAACGAACCTTACACTGCTTCACCACTAATGAAATCTCATTACGATCGTTAGCTGGAATTTATAAATTGAATAAAGTGATCCTGTCCTGTCAACAAGTAATGATGATATGAAAAGTGCACAGACGTGACATTTCGAACTTTGCGATAATTACTCGACGCCTGGGTGATGTATAAACTCGACTATTCGTTATAAATCCTATGTCGGACACATATTTTTCAAATATCAAGGCGAGTCGCTGTCGCTCGCACTATTTACTTGGTAAACCTTACTTCTTAGAACCTCATATTTTAAAGGTTTACATGCAACATCCTGCTTAAGTTTCCAGGGATATGTGCCAGATAAGGACTTCCTCAGCATGTTCCAGTATATACTCAACCGACTGTGTGAATACCTCATAAATACATTATATTGACACAACGAACGCCGAAATCAATTACCTCAAGTTATACTTTTTAGATACGTGATATATCTACATTTTTTTCCAAATAATTTAGAACTAACAATCACGAAAGAAAAAATGTTAAATGATGATTCCCGCGGTGTGTGTTTGTAATGTCGTATTTCAACGATGACGCAATTCAACGATCGGTTTTGTCGTTAAATAATCAAATTGTTTTAATCAAACATTCTTTTTTTTAATATCGTCAACATATTTTGTATCATAATGTTCGTTAAACATACTTTCAAATTTTTAGTAATCTATCAAAGTTTATGTCTCGAAAACACATAATTCACACTACATTACAAAAAATATGACTTTTACTCGAGCAATACGATTTAAAAAATATATTAAATTGGGACAAATATATTTTGGCACATATGTAGATTTTCTTGGGGTCATTTCGTCCGCAACAGATGAACCGTAAAGGGACAGATACTGAAAGACGTGGCTGCATTCATTGTCTGCACTTATTGTTAGTTGCATGCCGAGTGCAGTCGAATTTGCAAGTTTCGCAAAGACAACAAACGGTCGTGTCTTTGCAGAAGAAACGTTTCAACATCTGATGTGAGCCAATATATATAACTGCTGGCCTGCTCGTTGTCTAACAAATGCAGGAATTCGCATCGGTACGTGGGTATACGTTCGACTATTGTTTGTCTGCTCACGAATGACTCACCCATTAAAATATATATGATTTTTCTTAAATTTTGTATTTGTCTATGTAATATAAATAGGTAATTACGGTCTCAAAAGTCAACGAGTGTGTTATTATTTGTTTTTGCTCGAACAATCGTGTGATGCGAAAAAAAAACGCTTATAGAATCCATTGATTAAATACAATCGCGTTTTATGTTCACAAAAAATATACCGTTATGTTCCGCGTTACTTTTTTATTTATAACTGCTGCCAAAGGTGTTATTATGCTTGCTAATGAAAAAGTAAAAGTTCACAAAATGCACATGACTGTGTAAAAATGCAGTTACTCCAGTAGCAGCGAAGAAAAAAATTATCAATCTGCAAAATCATTGTGCCACATTCTGATCATATCACATATCAAATGGATCAAAATTAAGTATAGACTCAAATTGTATTTTATGTACGACAATAACATTACAAAATGCTCTAGGTGCACAGGTGTGATTCTCCGACTTCCTACATACAACCTTTTATGGATGGTTTTAAGAGGATTTGAAGGCTTTAAATTGTATACGCTGCACATGTAAATGTATCATTCGAGATCGTATGTACATCAAAATGTTCTGCAATTCATCGTGCACCGTTACTAAATGTAATTGAAAATACAAATCGATCAATTTTAATACCCTCACATATCTGAATGTCTTAACAAAAAATTAAAAGTATCAATAATTTTCATAGAAATAATCGATTTGTATTTCAGTAATATTATATTTATATTTTATTGTTTTGATTTTATACTTCGATTTTTGTGTTGGCTCGATGCATTTTTCGTGTATATCATGATAGTAATAAAATAATAGTTTCCGTCTTTAAGGCTTCCATTAAGGCTTTCGAGGAAGTACAATATATCGGGCAACAAATGGTCATACTGGCCTCCAGTCGAATAAAACGTTATAATGTTTTTTTTTTTTCAATTAATGTTCCACTTAGATAAAAATTCCTCCTGTCTCATATAAAAATATGTATGCTTGTATGTAGAATAATTTAGAGACCCTGTCTCCGGTTGAAAACTGAAATGTTCGGAGGAAAAGGATTGCGGACCAACTCCAGACAATGCATAATGGATAATATACGGAAGCGAATTACATCTAGGCATTGGATGTCGATTTGTCGCAATTGAAATGGAACAATTTATCGTGATTCGGACACCGCATTGATCTTGAAACCTTTATCGAAACTGCTGAATCACGACCCTTTTCAAACCAACGTCATGAACGTTAAAAAGTAATAAAAGTGCATTGGCGATATTGATGCACAAAGTTGTAAACCCTAACATTTCGTAACTGAATGTAAGTTCAATTTTTTTTATCAAATTATCGATTTATTGAAATTGAAATTGATCAAAAAAAGAAACCGTTCAAAATGAAACCGCAAATAGATATTACGTTGCGATATCGACTAATTTTCCAACGGTAGTTTAATGAGATATTTTTTACTGTCACAACAAATTTCGAGGATTATGATCAGTAAAAAGGCGAATATTGTTGTCAAACGCGGAAAATTTTGCACGAATGACTATGACATAATAAACGAATAAGCTTTACAATATATAATATTTACTGTCGACAGCCTTCCTCAATTCACTTTTGTATGAAAACTCCCCCTGCGTCGAGTCCATTGTTCGTTAACCAGTCTTTTGAAGTGTAAAAAAAGCCAGGTAGTGTACGAACGTAATGTATGCTAATTGTTCTCTGTGACCCATATTTTTAATGTATGTTAATAGCTCGTACAATTTTTTCCACTGCGGAAATTCGAAGCTTATTTTTTAATAGTACTTAATAAGTTTGTTACTCAGTCGAGACAAGAACAATTATCGTGTATCACACTCCGATCGAATTCATATAGATCTCGCGTCACGATACACTCATTTTTATTAAAACATTCAATTGAAAAAATACCAATACGAAAGTGATATATGGAATTCATCCGGTATAATTAATTTGATTGAACACTGAAATATCTTACTAACACGAATAATCAAGATGTTCATTACAAATATCAATCAAATTCCATTTTTAATGTTTAGATTGAAATCCTAAAGCCGTTCAATTGCAATATTGCGCATAACGCAATCCGATGCAGTTCGCAGCTAACTTAATTATAATTGCATACAAATACCCATATCAATAGTTGAATAAGTTTCAGATCTGATCCCAAGATTCAGTGAAGCACAAATGTTGAACTTAAATCAACATCTGCACTAACTGAACGTCAAAGTTCAAGAAAACTTGCGACCCTCAGAGTCCCACTATTTAACAGACCTGTCTCGAACAGTTCGATCATGTACCGTTATGTCATTATGCATGCAATTTTCTAAGAATTCACTATGACAACATGTTTGCGTATTTTTTACAAATTTAATTGTTGGCATAATTCTTATATTTAAAGCGACCCAGTCACCGAGGAGTAGTTTTTTTCACATAACGATCCTTGTGAACGCGGATATTTTCGAAGCCGCACATGGAACGAAAAATAAAACAAAACTTTAGATCAGTTATAAAAATCTCACAGTTCGATATCATATCCGCGTCCATTTAGGTCTTTAACCCACTTGTATGCGACCTTCACTTACATTATAAAGCGCAAGTGTTGAGGAAAAAAATCATCGACCTATTTGTTCTACCGGACTATTAAAATTATACTTATTTGTCGGGACTTTTTTCGGCGCCTTTTCTGTTTATGATTTATTATTTATTTAATGCGTATCGACACACAGTTGGAGGTACCAATTTTTCAGTACTTAATGTGTACCATTAGCGAATGAAGGAAGTTTATTTAATCCCACGACAAAAACAAATTAGGGGTACGCGTTTTGCATATGAAATTTCCTCCGAAAATATTCTTAACGCTCTCAACAGTCGACTTAATGAAATCGTATATCGTAATTATCATTATCATTAAAATACATACACTGAGTGTCCCATAAAATTTACTTATGCAAATTGTCACCGTTATTCTGGTAGTAAAGTTAAACGTTTACGAGGGATTAATATAATATAAGAGTTCCATGATAATTTTTACGTAAATTTCCATTTTGTTAATTGTATTATTTATTTCCACGAAATGTGCTTTGGATATTTATTTTCATCGAGAATATGCGTTTTCTCAAATAATCGTTTAATTTATTAATTGTTTAATTGTATGATTAAAGTGAAAATAATTAATATGAAACTTGATATGGATAAAACGTGTTTTCCTCACACTAGCCAAAAGTAACAAGTTTATATAACCATAAATTTAAATTAAGCCGTATACAAATGGCTTTATTTGTTTTAGGCTTCAATTAAAGTCTTGCCAATTAGTGAATGCAATTTTACACGTGTCTTTCTACGAATTTTATAACTATTATATCGATTTTATTACTTTAATCTATACTAACCCATGAACTTAAACTAAAAATCGAATTATCCGCATTCATTCATTGATTACATCAATTTTTTTTTATTATTAATCATTCTTTAATTATTGGTTCAATAGAAAACGCCTTCGGCGTACGAGTAAATTATATTTAAGGACTCTGTCACAAGTTCAAACAATAAAAGCATTGTAAAAAAATACAATGCACGACTTGTATCGGACGCTTTGTCGTTTTAAGGAAGTAATTACCTTAAACAAAATTAGAACATTGCAAACATTGATCAGTCATACTAATTTGTTTAACGTACAAAATCAACAAATACTGCTCACAAATCTAATGAAAAATTTCTTACAAATGATTAAATATAACGATGAATTTTTATATAATTGTTTACATCACGATGTTATTTTCGAAATACGATTATTACATTTAATTGATCTCGAAAACTTTTTGTATATTCATCCTAATTTAAATGCCCACGGCTAGCAATATTCTCTAATGAGATTTTAATAGCCGTGCGCATGTTTTTATTAAGTCTATATTAAAATTTTGACAAACAAGTCACGAAATCCGTCTGATATGTGTGAAAAATACACACGGACTTTTTCAACAGCGCAATATCCGAATCAAAATTACCTGTTTATTAATTTTAAAAAAACACAAAGGTCCATTATTACGCGGCCCCGCGGCCTTTCTACGCACATTCCGTCCGATACGATGAAGTCATTAGAAAGCGAAAACTGTACCGTTCTTTTAGCATTGTGGATGAAAAAAAAAGAAACAAATTCGAGTCGACACACATAGAAATGTCGAAAACGAAAGTAATCATCGTATCTCGTTGCGCAACAACATTCGCGTACCATTGAACTTGACAATAACGGTAAACGGGATAACTTGGAACCGGTTACCATTACAATGAGACGCGGAAAAAACGATACGGTTACATTATTTTATATGGGTGAACTGATAAACAGGTCCGATTCGATTTTTTCATAACGGATTCGGTCGACAATGCGCTTGTCACGTTGAAATATTGGACCTGTCCATTGTGGACTGCCTCCGTTAGAAAGATCTTATCGAGTGTGTTTGCGAAAAAAATCGCATCCTTGGTAAAAAATTATAAAAGAAAAATCGACGCATTAATCAAAAATTTAGCCGTTTTCCGTCTTGTTTCGAAAAAATCTTGAATTACGGTTTTCTTAAGGTTTATACGCTCAAATATCATTTCCGGATCTGTCAGATCTGACGTCTTCGTTTAATTTGGCTTATCTCGAAAACGATTTGACTTGTTAATCTCAAATTTTAAATATAACAAAAAATACGTAATATCCTTTTTTTAAATGATTTTTTTTATTTAATTTCTTCAACAAAAATTTTGCACGTATTTAACATATAATATATTGTTTTATTAGAACATTTTGCTTATTTTGACTACCTTGAAGTGTCAAAATTTTACTTATTCATAATTAATTACAGTAAACACAAAAATTGTGTATATTTCAAAAATTTTCATGTTTTCATTTTCATTTAGTTAATTATCACATTGTCTGATGCAATGACGTTAGTTAATATTTCATCATATCTTCATATGCAACATCCACTGCAGGACAAGGTCTTTCCGATACCATCGGAAGTTTGTACATTTTTCCTTACAGCGTTATAATGTGATAATGACAAATAATTTTCGGAAAACGAAATTATTCCGGGTCAATGTCATATGACTAAGATCATCCGTCGACCGATTTACGTATTATTTTACTTGAGTGAATGGTAAAAAATAGTAATTTTAACTACATTTTTTTAAATCGAACACTTTCAATCAATTTTTTTTTATTTTTGTGATGAGACTTTTTGAGTAAAACAAACTGAAAATCGATCTACCAATCTCACGAACAATGACAGTAAGTAAAAAATGTAATTACGATAGATCACTTAGACAGTACAGTGCAAATTATAAATCGAACCGCACCAACAGTAGAAGTAGGCATTCCCGGCAATTTGTCAAACAGTTTTTCACCCTTGTCTAGTGCTCTTTCGACCGGAAAATACAAACGTGGTGTGTGTATGTGTGTGATTGATCGAAAAGCGCCATATGAAAATTTAACTATTAAATTTCGAAATCATTCCAAGTACGTCCGCCACCATTTGTCATGGTCGCGACGCAAACGACGAACGAATAACTGGATTTATGGACGCCAGAACCCGATGATTTTTTAGCGATTTTCAGCATTATACGGTGAATTATTGTCCGGCCGGATTTTGTCGAAAATTTAATGCCGCATAATAAAATTATGTGGTTCAACACCTGTATCGTATTAACTCGTAAAGTTCAGCAAAAACGAGATTTGAATATGCTGTGTCTAACATGTGTAATGTCACGTCGAAAAACATAGCGTGGGCATTTAATGGCACAATTTCGTACCGTTATATAGAGCTGATAATAATAATCTGTGCTTCAGGTAAGTGTCTAAGGACTATAAATTAAGAAGTGCGAAAAAAATCGTATAAATAGTTGCAAAGGACGATAATGGCGGGGAATAAAGTATGTGTAACAATTATTTCGCATAAAACGGGAAGTTCGCTCTGTGCCGAACGTGATTTAACGACCAGAAAAAATGAAATTAAATGCTTTCAAATGATATATGATGACAGTAGCTATGGCAGGTGTGGTTATTGGGTGGCATAAAACTTTTTTTAGATAAATTTTTCCCTACTTCCGCAACGATTAAATTTAAGATTTTACACAGACTTTTCCATCCCAAGCATCCAATTATCACGCTCTAATATCGCATATCGAAAATTTATTGTCTCCATCATAAATTCTTCACATATCCCTGAAATTGATACGTAATTAGACATAAATCATTCGAATGGCGAATGTATACCTCAACATTGTAAACTAGAGTTCTGTAATAAAAACCTCTAATGTCCGTATAATTTTAAACGCAACCGCAAGTTTAGCATATAAATCAAATCACAACAGTGACGTTGAGATCAGATTGGCAACATTAATCCTTGCATGCAAATATTTTCATTACAAAGCGAAATCGCATATGTCTGTTGTACAAATGTACGATTAGATTTGTCCGATAAAACTTTCAGTTTCTATCTGCGCATCTGATAAATCAATTAGATTGATGTACCTATAGCAAACACACCGTGTTTTTTCCATAGATTGCAAAAGTTTAAAACAAAAAAGAAATAGTGCGATATAAATCTGTCAAACGTGCCGGATTTGCTTGGTATTCAGTCAAAAACTTGATCTTTTCCTTTCGCAAATTTACGATCTGTCAATTTGTTCTCAACTTTTTCGATAAAACTAGCAAACATTCGAGATCCAAAGTAATTTCGAAGTCATATACGCCTTGAAAGAAAAAATCACTCTATTTTTAGTTCCAAGTCTACTACATGAGCGTATGTAAAATTCGTCGATTTTACCTCTTAATAAACGACAAAATTAATATTCTTTTTTTGAAAAATCGTGAATATACACGACAAAGTCCTCAGATAAAATCGGTCATGGTACATACGCTTCCATTGAAACATTTTGCGTGCAGTACGTTACACATTTGAATGCACGGCGAATATATTAGAAAATTAATTTTGCTCGCACGTCAAATCCTCTCCTTTTGTGCATTTTCCCATACAACCCACACGCGGTTTGCTTATATTCATCAAATTAATTGAGGAACTCTGTTGTACAAAGCGATCGACCTTAACCACACGATCTTCCACGCACACGAACCATTGCACAAGACTTATTATCTTGAGAGATTCCTTGTGATCTTTTCCGTCACAAAAATTACTATATAAACGTTTCAAACAATATAAAATCCTTGAGTCGATGAATCAGCGAGCAATTGGCACTCGTCGCAAATTGACATCGTCGTTGAACTCTCGAGCATCGTACTCTTGATAATTAGTATCATTCATGTGAATATATACTTGATTTGACTTTCTATTTTGAATGGACCTCTTCGATATATTTTTATTGCGAAACTATTATAATATCTCATATATACTATGTCGATAATTTAATTGGTTCAGTTCAATAGTTGGACATACTCGATGTTTCAACACGTGGCTAATGCAGGTATTGTGTTCGATGTATACGTAAACTATGATCGATACAGATCAAATGGGTTTCTCAAATAGTGTCAAGGATCTCTAGAACAGATCTTCTTTGAACACGAGAAGATTTTATACCTCCTAAACATCTTAAAACATCTTCGATATATTACCTCAGCATCACAATAAAAACGATCGTAGACATTGAAACAAAAAATAATTGCAAATTGAAGCGATGACGCCTTCGAAGAACAATGATGTAATCCGTATTATTATCATCATTGTATTGATAAATAGAGGATACTGATTCGAATTGTAAAAAAATTAACAAAAATCGTGTATATATGCAGAGCGTCGTGATCGATCGGACATTTGAATCGATAACCCGAATAAATTATAGATTTTTCCAGAATCGTCTGACTCACAAGCAAAGATCTATCGTGAACAAGTTGAACTATGACTCTTCGTGTACATATTGTATTATATGTATATCTTCGCAGAAAAAAAAGCTTATTTACGCCGATGTTCGATCCAGGTGAAGGCCGGTCAAAATGATGCGGTTGACATAGCACACGTGCATATTCAACAAAAGCAAACGTCTTCCAATGCGATAATGATGATGTTTCATCTCCATGATGTCTATGGCCTGGAATCTCACAGATTGATGTTTGATTTTTAAATATTTAAACTTCAATGTTTGCGAAACGTTCGTACACAGTCACTAGAAACTGCGTAACAATGACAATACTATAAATTAAACTCGACCGCGATACTATTAATCGAATGTAATTTTTCTGTTAACATTCGTCGATTTGTTACTACGCATGCTACGCCCATTTCAAATACATTTTCATGTTAGTATCGATAAATAAACGTACACATGACGAAATCGTATCAAAAACTACGTGAGCTTTAAATCTAATTCATATTGAAAAGCAACGTTTCGCATTGTATGACACACGCTTAATTTATTGCATCGAAATTATAAAGCTCGCGTATGTGTCAAGGTTTGATTTTCCACCCACTTCAATTTAATTTATATCCAACCAACATTATAGTCATTTTTTTTCATTTGTATACGCACAAGACTGACATTATCCAAATTCTCCAAATTTTCCGCATGTTCGTACGAAAATATAATAAATTTATCGTATTGACGAAAGTACTGTTCCGTATCAACGCCTCCGCAAACTTCAATCCATCAAAAGTAAAATATTCTCACGAGTCTTGCCAACTTTAAACTTGTAATTTTGATTTATATTATACACAGGCGAGCGTTATAATAGAAAACAGATATGCGTTTTTAAATAGTGGAACGAAACTTCGGGTTCACGGGCGGATTTATAACAGTTCCAAAGAGCCCGTCAATCAGTACGTTGGCACTGTTCTTTAAAAAATAAGATTCAAGAACGCCGTTTTTGACAATGTGACCATTAATCATTCGCTGGCGAAAAACGCTAAGATTCTAGATCGTTTTTTTCATGTCTCTATACAAAGAAAGAGACACAGTCTAGAATATCGAACGCACAATGTAAAAAAATATATACATTTTTCAAAGCAAGTTTCGTTGCCGAGAATATTTCAAATAAATAAATATTAATATTCGATACAGTTATTATCTTATTCTAAAAAATTAAATGACTTATGTGTAACAGACTTAGTCTTGTCAAACGCATTGATTATCGAAATATGGCGCAGTCCGTACACCGTCACTATCACATGCTTTCGGACTATTATTATGAATTTTAATTCAATGCTATCGATATGAATAAAGTTTAACTATACATTTGGTAAATATAATGGATCTAAAAATGTTTTTTTGCGAAGTAACTCATGGGTTTTTCTATTCGAGTTTACTTTCAATTATTTGAATATTAGCAACCTCAAATTATATTTTTTCATTTATAAATTCTTCATATACATTCTTAGTGAATACAATCTTCAATTTTTTTAATAATTCAAGTATGTATATAAACACTAGAAACAATTAAATACTTATATTATAATATATATGGCAACATTACGCTAAAAAAAACACATCAGCACATATTACGTTTTAATTCGTATCAATTTACACCTGTCCTCGAGTTTCCAACGTGCCACGCTTTGTATAATATATTACATATATTTTTGACAAATCTCTAATTCGTCCTCAACGCAAAAGGTTACATTTTAACATTCACACACAAAGAGCACGAATTGGAGCAAATCGTTTCTGCGAAGCGACCCTTTTTTTCGTCCGAATCGAATTTCCATTTCGAAAAAATAATTTTTTCCATTGTTTCCGTGCTTCTTCCTCTCATCCTGATTGACATTGACACAAAAAGCCCTAATTGGAGAACGTTTATTCGACGGTATCCGCAATTAAAACGGTCCGCACCAGTAGCTCGCAAACGACTGCGAAAACTCCGTCCCACTTCACGAAAAAGTCGGAAAATCCGACGCTTTTCCTCCACCTGACTTTCGTCATGTGGCTTTGAAGTCATCCAAGAACCCTCCGCTTTGTGATTATTTTCACACTTGGACTGCAAGTCGTTTTATAAACGATTGATTTTCTGCAGTAAACTTTTTGAAGTATATAAAATCATGTTTATTTAACCGAATCTGACTATGAAATTTTGGCGTATTTATCAGAATTATAAATAATTTTAAATTATGCATCATTGTGAATATTAATAGATTTTATATGAGTCAATCGTGTACTTTTTTATGTAAGGTTCCAAATTAACATAATCAATGATTGGAATCGTATTTTCACGAATATTTATTATCGTAGTGTTTAAACGGTCATAAAATCGTAGTTTTTTCATTGTCGTACGCAAACGACTTTTATTTATGAAGATGTATGATTATTGATGTTTCAATTGATGTTTTTAATCGAATTTACATAAGTCAACTCTAATTCGTCACGCTGTGAAAAAATTATCTCCAACACTAAACGAATTTATTCGTTCGAAAACTTTAAAACAAGATATTTCGAATAATTGTTTACGATCTAGGAAATTTATTATTTTTAAAAATTATTATATTGTATCATTGAATCTTTACGTATATTTTTATTGTCATTCTCGAATTATTACTAAATTAAACTATGCAATAAATTTTTCTAAGTCATAAAGATACATTCGCCATGAAAAAATTTAAGAACGCGGTAGAAAAAATGCGGAAATAAATCAAATCAAAATAATATTTATTACCCAACTTCTATATGAAATTCAACTGTAATGGGCTTATTTTTTCCTCGTCGGATAAAATTGATACATTACCAAAATCAATTAGAGCACTCGTTCGGGTTATTGAATCTTTTGCATTACAGAGCAAATCTCTCGCATCGTTTTATTGCATTTTCGGTTCGCGTACGTTTCAATTATTTGACGGCTCATTCAAGCGAATGTTAAAAATAAATAGATTTTACAACCGAAAACCAATTAAAACGATTCTGTGTCCGCAGGAAAAAAAGGTCGATATTTCATCAAACGAAATTCGTTCTTTTTCCAATGTTAGTTTGATGGAAAACGTCCTCGTATGTACATATTATATATAGGGTACATGCCATTT
>JAOXNN020000086.1:3040303-3060961 GCA_028571205.2 Hydropsyche betteni | reverse complement strand
AGTCCGGTCGAAGGGTCGAGTGGCTGCGAAAGGGTTGCTGTTCGGAAACTGATATTTTTGTTTGATGTGTGTATGTGTAGTTGGTGTGGGGGGTGATTGTTACGGTTTATGTGTTTGATGAAATTGTTTTGTGGTATGGATGTCGTTCGTTGTTGGGTGAAAGCCTCTCTAATCTTCTTCTATTAATGTTGATTTCAAGTTTGATTCTATATATTTTATAATATATACGTTGTATTATATATAAATATTCGATATTGTTCTATTTTAATTCTTTAAACATGCATTTGATGTTTAAAAAATATTCGTTGAACCACTTTTCGATCTTCGACCTAAAAAATTACATGCTTTTCAGTTTGGTAGTCACATTTAATAATTTCTCACACAATTTTTTAACATCAACTTTTCCTCAATCTATAAACTATTATCTACAAAAGTCATTTTTAAGAATTTAACCCTTACTAAGGGATATTATAGTATTTATATATATTATACTATAATACTAATTTATAGAACTCTCTATAAATTATATTTGTATTGTTTCTGATCTTTCAGGTTCTTTTAGAAAATTCAATCAACATTTTATTTTATTAACTGATAATTTTAAAAATTATAAATTGTTACCGTTAACAAATATGAATCTATGCACGTTTTTTGAACACGTTTGATTTTTTTATACAAATTACATAGATCATAGCCAAAGTGAGCTTAGATAAAAAATCCCAGTGCGAAAAAATCACAGCTATCATTAATTTTCAAAATAGTACAACAAGTAACTAACCTATCAAAATATATTTTTATAAATAACAAAATTATCAAAAAGTTCATTATCTGCACTGAAACGCCATTCCTTTTTGACATCATTATCATCGACGTGCACATTATAGCAATTTTGTATCCTTTTTTTCGCAAACCGTACTATTTCGGTTGACGTTCTGCAAAACTTATTCGCATTGTCACTGACCTCGACATTTCTGTGCGAACGTTATTATCGGCTGTTTTGTTTTCCTGTATAATACCGTTACGTTCCATATACATTTCAGTCTCGTATTGTTTGCACTCAGCGAACTGGACCAAGAGAAAAATTATTTTCGTTCGGCCAATTTGTTGCACGTCAATCAGCTATTTAAGATAAAAAGCCTCGTTGACTCGCAAATGACAGATCGGGTTTTCAATAATTCAAAGTGTATATTTGCTTATGACAACATCAATTACGAATGTGCACATACGATATATTATATTTCCTGCAGATAAAAAGGTATCGGAAAGATACAATAAAATTAAAAGTATATGTATAGTTATATTACGAATGGTTGATATATAATTTTTGCATGTAAAAAATAAAATTTAGAGTCATTTTCCTCAAAATGACCTTTTTGATCGACCGTCAATTATTAAAATTTTCTAGCATGCAATAAAATGGCATCACTAAATTGTGTTTTTATAATACGTATATTTTTTAGCCTTCACATAAAACTCAACATTATCTACTAAATTTATGATAAAAATCGTTATCGAATTTTAATTACCGTCAAAACAATTTATGTTTACCGAACAACTGCGATTCATAATATTTTATTTTACCATGGAATAATTTTAATAAAAGCTTAATGAGCTCAGCCCAACGAATACATATTTTATTCTCGATACTTTGCGAGCTCAATAAATTGGCAATAAATTCAAATATGGTCTAATTAAAATATTATATGGCTATAAAATATTGAATCGTGCCGAGAGCATCAATGTAAGAACTCTTCACCATAAAATAATCACAATAGGTTGTATAAAATAATGGTGTGAGATGACGATCAGCGGCTTTGAACTTTAAAAAAGTGCGATGTCAGATAATAAAATAATAAAGGCAAACGATATTAATGTTGTTTTTTTTTTTCACATGTTCATATATATTACAAGGAATGCCAGGTCTAGGTTGTATGTCGTAATATAGATTGATAAATTTATATGATTCCGCGAAATTGTCATATTAACAATAACGGAATGTAATATAAATTAAAAATTCTTCGAATAACCTTTCGTATGGCGGATCTGCGCTCTTCGAATACCAGGACGATTCACACTCGGTC
Organism: Hydropsyche betteni; assembly: GCA_028571205.2. NCBI lineage: Eukaryota > Metazoa > Arthropoda > Insecta > Trichoptera > Hydropsychidae > Hydropsyche > Hydropsyche betteni. The sequence goes on along the minus strand of JAOXNN020000086.1, from coordinate 3,058,880 downwards.
AAAGTGAACGTTTTCAAAGTCAATCAAAAATTGGTTTGCAATAAATCAATCAGGTCCAATGTCTGAGAATTGGTTCGATACGAACCATTTCGAAATTAACCCTCACCCACGTGTTGGCACCAACGAGCCGAGAGTTCAAAAGCAAAACACAAAGGTGTCTATTACAATTACTGCGTGATGAATGTATAAAATTGTTCGAGTACTTTTCTGACTTGTCTGGATTGTTGCGCAATTTTTTTTATATATAATACACGAATACAGGGTCTGTCTTGGTTCGTGTTAAAAAATAATCATTGTTATAAACCGTGTTCTTTGAATTATAAATTTGAATTGCTACGTTTCGATTCGATGGTCGAAAGCTATTATATACAAAAAGGTATTAGGTTTTTTTTTAAAATGGAAATATTTTATTTTCAATACTTATCAAAGATATGAACATTCAAATGCTTTTCAACCTTTTTTAAATCCGAAAATATTTATACAATAAACATTAAGTATCACGTCACATAAAGATGCTAACAATTTGTCGAAATGTTATTGCAAAACGTTGAAACGATGATCGATAACATGTTTGAAACAATCATCTTTAATTCGAATAGACATGAGTTAGTGTAAAGAAAACCCACACGATTCATAAGTGCTGTCCAAAATTGAAAATGAGTATCTTAATTTCATAAACACGATTGCATTCGAGTATAATGAAGAAAATTTGAAATCGTTGCAGCGTGATACAGTTTAAATTTCTCATTTTCGTAAGCATTTCTTTATAATGATATCAAGCAACACTTTTTATTGGATACTTTCAACACGCTCGTTTCACTGAAAAGACATACAACGATGAGTGTCACAATTTGTGAGAGAAAAAATTAGCGTAACAAAGTAATTGTCGAGTAATAGTACGTGTTTGTATTTACGTTTTCTTTCCTTTTCTGCTTTTAAATTATCCCTTTCACATGTTTGGTTCAGATTACACAGTGCTCATGTGGAAATTCGATTTTATCGAAATACATATACTTTTTTTAATGACCTATTGTCGTTCTTTTATTACCGAAATTATTCCCGAAACATGTTCAATCTTATACGCGAATTGGTCTTGATCAACCCATGTTTGGTAATATATACGAATAAATGTTTGGATTTGCTATTATTGGATTTATTTAAGCTTAAATTTGATCATTCTAGTTATTGTGTCATGCGAAAGATAATTTTAATTCGTTTAAAATCTAATAAACGTCTTCACCTATCCAAATACAATGTCATTCTAAATGTTAATACCACCATTTATTCGTAGACTTGAGTCAACGAGAACGTTTAACGATAAATTAACAAATATTAATGTGTAATAAAGTGTCAATTTATACGATTATTATAGATTCATTGACAATGCACTTATTCATTCATCGACACGTTGCTATTTGACATATGATTATCTTCTGACTATATCAAAGGCATGATCTCATATCGTTTAAGCTGTCATTGACCTGTCTTCATTTTATTATTAATATTATGTACAATACGAGAAAACGTTCATTTATTTATTTGACTAATATGTAAATAATCATAGTACATGGCCTATGTGCCGTTTTTGTCGAAGTGCTCGTATTTTTCTCGAACGCAGTAAATCATCCATTATTTTGGCGAACGATAAAAATATTTCGCTTTTTTTGAATTTATTGCTACATATTTGTCGAATAAATATTCCAAAAAGAATATCTATTTTTATTCTGGACTCCGGATGTTGCAATTCATCTGGAAAAAAGTATATAAATTTGCAAAAAAAATAATACAAATCTTGCAGTAGCCGCAAAGGACATCTCGTAATCCACGCTAATCCGATTTGAAAATATATTTTCATTTAAATTTAAAAAAAACACAGTGTCAAAATACAATTCTGCACACCATTTAAATCAAACTTGTTAAAATATTTATCGATTTTAATACATCGAATACAATGAATTTTAGATTTTATCATGCTGTGCTCGCGCATCAATTTGAATACGAAATCTGGCGAGACGTGACATTGATACTACGAATTCACGCACAGACAATACGAATGGTTGAATTTCGTTATCGCGCATGTACCAAAAATTACAATATCCTCGACTTCCAAAGCTGGAAAGTCAAATCGGTGGTTGGTGAACGTCTTCCGAAGTGGAGGCAGCGGGTCGAGGCCGATCCCGACCACATCAAAATCAATTACATTTATTTAAAACACACGCCGCTTAGAATATTCGAGATATTTCCAATTGCAGAAGAACTTTTGTGAATTTACGATTGCGATAAATTTTGTTCGACTTTAAGGCGTGTAGCAATAAATAATTCACATCCCCCGAATTAGCTGCTTGAGCTAGTTGCTAAACGAGAGTTTGAAGTTGTTGAATTTACAAGATGACCTCCGTTTATGTAATGACCCCTTCGATGCGGATAAAAAATCATTAATAGATACAAATGTCCGATTTTAATTAAACATTTATAGTATAATAGCAATCTTCCGATGTAATCGTTCCAAAACGAGCGTTAATAGAGAGGTTAACAAAAGGTTAGATTAGACTTTATATCTCGTATCATTTTTTTGCAATTTATGATTGGAACGCAAAAAATACTATTATGTTGTTAATATTTGTAATCAAGCGATGATTTTGGAAAAGGCCTTGATTTTCACCGTAATATATGTACCGGAAATAAATTAGAGTTCCTCATTCCTTTTCGTTGATCTATTATATATTGTCTTTTTAAAAAAATGTTTCGCAATTAAAAATATTATCAAATTAGTCAACGTATACAAAATATAATAAATTCATTTCGATGCATATCATTCTTTTTCTACACATATAAAAAAATATGAAAAATGTTGTCTTTCCAAATTCAGAACAATCGGCCACTGCATTCTTAGATGAACATGAAATTATTCTACCGAATCTTATATTAAAAAAACGTGATTTATGATACAGAGTTTGCAACACTTGCTCAAAGGCAATTCATAAAATGATCCTGAGGAGGCGTGGCGTTATCATAAAATTTTTATTTAACGGTTATTATTCATCGACACTTCGTAATGATCAGATGCGTCAAGGATCTATGCGCGAAAATCGCACAGTTTTGCAACGTTTTTTAGAAACGGGAAACCATAGCCGATATAACGCTATAAAACATTAAAGTTCAAGGAGTCTGTCTTATCTCGCGACTCGATATCGGGAAGACACGATGATCGTGATTCACAATTAACGGTAAATCTTATTATTTATTTTCTCGAACAAAAATCGAAATCCGATGACGGCACACCTTAGGTTTCGACTTTTGTCTATTATATTATATATATATTACGAGCCGGATCCTACGTATTGTTCGAGCTTTGTTCGTTTCGCAACTTCTCTCCAAACGTTCCGTATCGAATTTTCGACTCGGAAAGGTCACATAGGATCCAATAGGCCCTCAACGCCCAATAATTGTATTTTTACATTCGTGATGTGATGAATCGAAAGTGGATCGTAGCCTTTTAAATGTCGAGGACACAGCGAACCGTTGACATCGTCAGTCTTCATTGTTCGCGTAATCGTCTTATCTACATGATAAAAAGAAATTTTCGAAACAAAACGCTTTCGAAATCGCATTGAAAAATATGCTTAGGGAACGATTTGATGATGCGAAATAAACTATAAAAATCGACCTATAGTGATGCACGTTTTCGCAAAACAACCTGCTCCGAAATGGGACAGCGGACATTAGTCAAATCGCGCAAATCTCGAACGTATAATATATTGCAAAAAATAAATAGTAATTTATAAATCTTACCTTGCACCGTTTCGTGCATTAGTATTTGACGTATCTTTCCATCATTCTAAAAAATAAACGTATGGAGTTCTCCGAGGATGAGATCGCTCGTTCACGACCGTTTTCTGCGATTCGCACATTATTTCTACGATTTGTTTGCTTATTTCGGAACGGATCACGTTCGAAACGTCGATGATTCGAACCGTAAGTCATTCGAGACAATCCAACTGTTTATCCTATTAAGGTTAAGGTTGTCGATTGTGTATAGTGAGTGCATCTTTTGTATTTTATTGGTCGTACGCGTGAGAATCTAACAATATTTGAACTGAAACGTTGCGAAACAATCGCAGCCAATATGGTTTAAGAAATCCTCGGTTATTTGGAAAAACATCGTATTGCTCAGAATAAAGCATCAAAGTAAATGGAATTTTCTGACATAATTGAATGAATAAATGAGATTTCATCGGGCGCTTTTCATATTTTCATTCTAGTTTGTCGAGTATAATAAGCTATTCGGTTATGAAGAAAACGTATTCGCGTTTTTAATTCAAGATTATTACGTTTTAATGGAATTTTTATACGTTATTTAAAGGTTTGGTGGCAAAAAAATAATATCTATTGAAAAAGTCAAAAGTTTAATGTGGTAAAAAAATTAAACTTGTATATTCAGTAAACAATAAATAAACAGTCTGTTTTTATAAGCGAAATAAGCTTTCTTTGATGAATTAAATCGACGAGCGGTCTATTTACATACATATGTAAGAGTAACTTTGAGTTTAGAAAACTTCTAAGAGGCGTAAAGTGTCACTGAAATTTAAATTCTCAGCCCCTACCTGTCAAAAAAGAAAACAGTAAATAGTTTTGATGAATATCTTATGACTTAAATTTATTTTAATACATAAATAAACACAACTTTTCAAAAAATAAAATAACTTTTTAAAACTATACACACCAAAATAAATTTTAAGTCCAACAAACAGAAACGTTGACGTTTATCCAATTTTAACTAATGCATTTCTCATGTAAAACTAAACAGATTTTCAAATTGAACACTATCATATTAATATTATACAAAAAAGTTCACTGAAGACTTTGATAATTTCCCAAACGACACACACAAAACTCCCATAAATTAATCGAATAATTCAAAACTGCACAAACTAAATCCACAATCATAATCAAGGCAACATACGTGAAAATAGCGACCAATTCGTCAAGCGGACAGGCGGTGGCCACCCACAACACAACATACAAATTGTCGATCGGGAGCCACTCCTTCACGAGACACAAAACAGAGTCCACATGCACAATGCAGGTACCTTCAAGTACCTGAAAGCCGCACTGCAACAATGAGGCGTTTTTAATTGTCTCGATAAATCAACGCGGCTGCAGTTTCAATATTCGCAATTCGGTTGCGCAAGCGAGCTTTGCATTGTCCGCCCGAAATGAACCGGAGGATATTTGTCACCTGTTACTAGTTTGAATCGATCAAAAGGTGCCCCCTTGCGAGTTTGTTGGTTTGGAAATTGATTGCTGTTCGTGAACTTTGTCGGTTTCGATTCGATTCGGGAGGGTGCAATTCGATTTTGCTTCGTTTCGTTTGATGATGACTGGTATGCTTTGGCGTTGTATGAATGATTGCCGTGTGGTATCCGAAAGGGAGATATATTCTATTTATTCAAATTTTTATAATTGAATTATATATGGGGACAATTTAAATGTGCATATGTCGTGAGTACTGAATAAAATTAGTGAGCATTCAAATGTGTGCATTATAAAAAATATTTTGATCATTGAAGAAATTTCTGTACCTTGAAATGAATAACGAACATTGGATTGAATAGAAATGAAGAATTGGTAGCGCCACAAACGTTAACATGGAGAAATACCAACTGCACGTTAATTTTTCACACCTTTCATAAAATAATCAAAATGGACCAAGTAACTTTTCTTAAGGTACAATCTATACTTTTTCAATGCACAGTTAAATGAAACCCATTACATATCTTTGAAAAATCCTCTTTTTAGTCAAAATATAATATAATAATTTATTTTCCTTTTATAACTATTTTATCTGGTATTTCTATCATATTATAATAGAGTAATAATAAGATTATTTTATATTTTCGTAGATTCGTTTGAGTTCGTTCGCTGGAAATATTCTCGGAAAATTATTATATTTTCGATGCTATCAAATATCAAACATTCAGCTTATTTTTCCATGCGCACTGAAAAATCGCGTAGCGAACATTCAGAAATCGCCAAATAAGGGATTCTCTAATACGCGCGTAAGAAAGATCTCCACTATTACCGAGGAAAATATCTCAAAACACACATTCCCGCCGTCCATTTTGGCCGTTTCGTATTATAAACTATCGTCTTATCTTGTCGCTTTTGTCATCTCTCCGGGTTGACATTGTATCAGAGAAATCTGATATTCAACACACACATTTCGCGCTCGTACAGCCCGCGGGGGTAGGGTTGTATTCAACATTTTTATATTTTTCGTTGTTTACGATTCATAGAACATAGCCGAGCACCATGACGATGTCTTTTTATGGCGACATTCTCCATACCCCTTTTTGCAAAAGCGTGATGAAGAACACTAAAGAGCAGTTTTTATTTTTTCGCCGACATTGTCGTTTCGGCCCTCGCTTTTATCGAATGAATTTTTTTTATTGCGAATCGCGTTTTTGTATTGTTCTTGTTTGTTTTATATACAAATTTCTATTTTTTTCGCAGTGTCTCATATTTCTGCGAAAGCGCTTTTAATAAATTGATTTCGGCTCAAAAATCGTGTCGGATACGCCTACGCGGCTCCAATGTACAGGACCCTTTCTTTCAAATATCCTTTATATCGTTTTCTATGAATTATTCATCATTAAGCTGAAATGTTCCGCGTCTATTGTTCGAATATCGTCGTTTGATTCTTTTCAGCTATGCGGAATCACCAGATCGTCTTTCATACACGAATTTTTTTAAATTCAATGACAAATCCACCTAAACACGTTTTTCAAAAAACACAAACTATTGAATCATCTTCAATTGCTCAAACTCAATAGATTTCGCAATACGACCAGATGTCGACTTTTCAACCAAATATATTTGATATAATAGAACCTTCTAAATCGTGATAAACCAACCTTGTACATTTCATCAAATGCACCTTATTTTGACCTGAAAATTCACGATATTCGTAAATGAGAATATTCAATATGATACGGAAAATTTGATAAAATTGGTATTCAATAATTTAGATAAAACTCACTGATAATATCAAGTTTGATCTAGATTGATCTTTATAACGAAACTGACGTTATAGTTGCTTATTAATATCTTATAACAAATTCACAAAGTACCACACAAACAATATTACATATAACCCAGAAAGCCTCCATTGTACAAGAAGAGCGCCTCGTAACCACCTTTGCCTGCTCGCTAAACGTTGTTTTAATAACGAGGACCATTGTCTTATCATTTCCCATAGCCCTCGAAGGCTTCGCGAGACCAAAAGGCTGTGCCTCGGTTGCAAAAGCTCGTAATTTCTAATCGCCGATAAGTATCTGGCTGAGTGAAGCTCGCCCACGCCTAGGACATTCGACGTCTCAATATACACCTTGCGCATAGAAATTATTCGCAAATGCCGTTTCGCAAGTTGCTGCATTCACTTTGCTGTATCGGAATTCCGAATTCTGAATTTTGAGAGGACGCGGTTCGTGATTGGTGGAAATAATTGTTATCCGAGTCGAATGGAAACTGTAGATGTTTAATGCAATTACAAATGCGAAACTTGAGAAATGGGATTAATCGTTCCATAAAATTATAAGTTGTTGATATTTGAAAAGTATTTAATATACGATACATTCCAGATATAATATAAATCGAATCGGGTAAGCTTTACGCGTTGAATAAAAAAATAACGCCGCTCGGTTCGGTTCAATCGTTAATATTTATAGATAAAATTTTAACGATGAATTTAAAAAATCCACTTTACACAAAGCTCGTATTGAAAATTCAAATTTAATCGTTCAGATCGAACTTTTATATGCGTGTAGACTTAATGGCTATCATCACTCTTAGAAAAAATTCGTTTCGTTCTACGCGCGAGCGCTTTTATTCGTTTGACCTTTTCGCGCCATTTGTTCTAAACCGATTACAATACATTTTGAAAAGCACTTACGAAAACCCCCCCTACCCTTCCCCTGGCACGAACACACTGAATGCTGGTAGAAAAAGAGAACTTTACGTTCGCACCCTTTATTACTGCGTCGAATTCTTTCGTTCGTGCGATTTTATTTCACTTTTTTACGGACCCACGCACACTCCCGTGAAAATCTCATTTAGGAAGAGGCGCACTTAGGGAGGACGCGATCCGCTAAAGATCTGAAAAGAATTAAATCCTATTTTTTTCCAAAGGATGAGTGCACTTTTTGTACTCTCTGGATGGGATCATCGAGTTCTGAAGCACTGACTCAAAGCACGTCAATCACCCAATCAAAAGCTATCGCTTTTAATCCGGATGATGGCTGAACTTTTTTATGTGCGCTTTCCCGGATTTTCCAAAGGGAATATTACGATTTTGATTGAAAGGATCTCCCCGGTCGATATTAGGCAAATCATATCCAAGTCGGCAGCTTAATTTCCCCGTTAAGCTTTCGCCCTTCCCCGGTGGGTTACGCTCGAATATAATATACTTACGAACTCGCCAAAGTATAAGTATTCTTAATTCACTTAAATTTCCCTTAGCTTAATATGTTGTAAGGAGAAGAAAGGGTCGTTTCGAATGCCTTGCTGTTGGGTGGAAATAAAGTTTAAATTGATAATAGGAGTTGAATTACCTTTAATAGGATGTAAAACTTGACTAATTCGCGTAATCAATATGGATTCATTTGCGTGTATGAAAGACGCCTAATTGACAATTATCGTCTTAAACTACAATCGAGCTTGTCATGTTTCGTCGCTTTCGATGAACAATATAAAATTTTGAATAAAAAAATCAAATGATTTACGATACTTTATAAAGAGATTAATTTTTCGATGACTTTATAAATATTCAACGGTTTTGATCGCTTCGTACTTACGCCAAATATAACGAGAATGTTTTTCTTTCTCCCCTTTTTTATCTCGAGAGCCGAAGTTTGAAAATTAAATTTTGTCCCCACGTGAGCTGCAGGTTTTTGATTTTATTTGAATACATTAACATGAAATTATTCGCTTTAAACGCTCCCTTTGTCTCCGATAATATATTTTCGAAATTTAAATTCTGCAAATTCTGATCGCCGCAAAAATAAATCTATTCCAATTTTCCGCAACATGAAACTATTCCGATCATGCGACGCTCTTAAGAACTATCATTGATTTATTTGAGCTAACTTTAGACAATATTTAATTCAATCAAATTCTAAAATTTATCAATTTTTCGAAAATTAAAGAGAATATAAAATTTAAGCAATCCACCATAATTTAGACGCACCCACTTCAATTTAAAGATACACAACCCCTCCGAAAATACATAAACCACTCTCAACGACGTCATTAATGGCAAAATTTTCAAAATCTCTTCGAATCCATCCGAAACTGCACCTTTTACTAAAACGACTGACGAAAAGCGTCTTTGGCAAAACGGTCGCATAACGAGCTAAAAGCTCGACAATTCAATTTATTTCCCTCAGCCCTCAGCCCTCAGCCCTTCGGTGCATCGGCAAGGGTTGCACTGGCCAAACGAATGCATATATCCTTCATGGTGTATATTTGTTGGAGTAATTCTAAGCCCGGAGCCAAATCCAATATCAGACCAGCACACCGGAGAATATTCAATTAATAGGGAATCGAGTTATGCATGACGGAGCGTACACCGTCAATCAAGGGGACGATATTATTTTTTTATAGATAAATTTTACTTTTTTATGTTGTATTTAATCAAAGTTTTCTAAAAATACTAAATAGTTTTAACGTAATGGAAACGTATTTACAATACCGCGAAATATATGCAACCAAGATCCTCTTGCGTGACACCTTCGAATTCCACGTACACAATCCATTTATATGTACATAAAAGGTCTAGACTGTTGAAATGGCCAAAGTGCTCTCGTAATGAGATAAAGGCTTCAATTTGAATCTCATTTATTATTGGATACGCATTCTGCTCGATTCGCAGTCCAATAAAATAATTCAATATGACGCGTTACAAATGAGACAAGATTTTTTAGGAAATCGAATGCAAACATACGTGTATATGCAATGAATATGGTTGGATCGAGTTTTAGCAATTTTTTTTCTTCATTATTTTCAATTTCGTGCAGTCTTTGTGTCTATTTTAAAATTTTAATATTCATGCGGGACCGTCGAGGTGCAGGTTCATTTCATAGTTTAGCCAGTCTCGTCCCATTTATCGATTTTCCGGGTGTTTATTTTAATGAAAAGTCCGAGACTGAGCATATCGCTTCAGGTAAAATGAGAAATGAATTTTCAAAAGTTGTAGAAAATACCTTAAAATATAATTTCCAATCATTTTTTTGTATAAAATTTTATTATGATATCTGTGAAAAACGACTGACAAATTTTCTGAATAACAAATATTATTTCTAGCTATATTTATATGATATACTCTGAAAATTCTACTCAAGCAAAGCGAATATATTGAACGGCATGATAGTAATTGCGGAACCTCGGGCAATATGAATATTTTCGGTTCGGTCTACGTTGAAGGTCCTCCACTCACTCTTCCATGGAAAACGCAAATATACATATACAAATGCCTAAAATGTATTTATACCTACACGTTACATTATAATATTCCTTCAAAACTTGGCAAATCCGCATATATGTGGACGCACGTCGCTATCTTCGAGTTTCCACCAAGGATAAGCTTCGGAAAAGCTCCAATATTTCGCAGATAATATCTGTTAAGTGGGACGTCTCGGTAGGCGAAATTTGACTATATACGTGACAGAACTGCTGATGGTTGGCGAAAAGACGATGCCGAAAGCCGAAAATTACCCCACGGATTTTATCGCCAGGCTCAATTTGACCTTATCAAATTTAAATTAGATAAGCGGGCTCAATTCCCGCGTGTAGGTAAAGTGATTTCGCTGTTCGAGTTTGGATATTATCCTGATTTATGGGATCTTTATATTTTATAATGATTTTTATAATATGATGTTACGCTTAATGGATGGAACTGTTGCATTTTCAATTTTTGCTCTGGGGTGCTTTGTTTAGCAGTTTTCAAGGTGTCTGTATATTATTGCTTTTAGAAAATGGTTATATTGAGAATTGTTATGGTTTCAATATAAAAATTTTATGAAAATATTTGTGCTATAAAATCATTTTATTTTTCATATAATCGCTTCGTAAATAAAATACTAAAATTCATTGAAAATAATATTGTAAATTACATAAAAATATTTTTTTATATATAATCTTTGATCAAAAAATAAAATGAAATAAACAACTTTCCATAAATATCCACAAGATAAAAAAAACGCCGTATCAACCAAAATTTCACTATTTTCAAACAAAAAAACACCCCGACATCCGCTACGCGAATCCAAAACGAAAACAACCCGACTTCATCCATGTAAAACAATTTTCGATTCGTCCATCCGCATTTCGATGAGCGCAAGAAGGTGAGCGTAATTTCACGGAACGCCCGGCCATTTTCCGGATATTTTCCACCCGCCACCCCCCCATTTCCCGGCGACCCTCCCACTTCCCCCGCCGCGTTTTCCAGCGATTTCTCGCCCACCCTCGGCGTTTTCCGCCCCCGTTTATGGCCGGCGAAGGGGTGAACAACCAGCGGTGCCCGAACCTCGGTCGCCGAACCGAAAGTGCATTCGTCGCAAAAATAGACGAGGTCGTCGCAAATTGCACATCCCGCGACAGATATCTGAACGAGACAAGCGAATGACGCAAACAACGTGGAAGTGCAATTCGAGTTTTCCGTTACGTGTATTTTTCAATATTGCGTTTTAATATTTTGCGAATTTGGGCCGTTGGAAAAATTAGCGATTTGGGAAGTATGAAAATATTTTTGTAAATATTTTATAATTGGAATTGTATACTGTACCGCTTCGTATTTTAAATATGATATTTTTCGGTTGAGGTTCATACAGGTTACATATCTAATTTTTAACATTATATGTATCGTAAATATTTTTGATAGAAGATGAAAGATTATTTTTTTTGATAACCCATGAATTTTCATTTGAAACATAACAGGGTACATTTTTATATAAATGATATTTTCAAATAGCATCACCTTTTATATTGATTAAATAAAAATCTTCATCAACAACATAAATAACCTTTTTCCAGTAAACAAATAAGCACTTAGTATAGATTTTCGTCTGTTTATTTTTTTTTTTTGAAAAATTGAAAAATAAAAATATCATACAATTATATAACGTAACGTAAGATTTATATTTCTCATGTATTTATTACTTTAAACGCAATACAAATAATTTTATGCGAAACCGTGCTTTCAATTACCCATTTTCCTATTAAATTTTATATTGATATTTTTAAATGGATAATTCAAAAATATCATCAAAAAGTGATGATAAAAAATTCGTCATCTAAATTCTATATATTATATTATGAGTATTTCTTATTTTAACATATGATACTATCACATCATGCGTAGTCTCTTTGATTGTTCGCTAGCACATACACACATGGAAGCACCTAGAGGAAAATTAATGCATATCTCAACGCGTTAATTGGGAAAACTTTGTCGAAGATTTTCCACGTGCGCCTCCTTCTAAACGACAACTTTCATCAAAGTTGAGAGCGACATTCGGAAAAGCGAGGTCCCTGTTTTCGAAACTTGCTTTTCGTTTATTAATAATAAACAAACTTGAACATGACTCGCTCCATACATATCATATCCAAATTGAGTATATTATGACGATTCGCCAACTATTTCAAAACTTCATTCTATGAATTATTCAATATGAGCGATATTGGAAATGCCCGACGTAATTTTTTTCGCCGAATCGTCGATTTTTATCGTAAACATGGCTGTGATGAATGTTTGAAAATAACGTCGGATTCGGCATTGTTAGAAACTTGCCGTTTGCTTTATACGTATTCGTGAAGTTTTACTCTTTATAAATTGACGGTTTTGTACCAGCTGCTATGCGAGTCGCATTTGTCCCAAAATTTTGAATAGGCAGTGTATATAGTGCTGCAAAACTAAAGATAAAACCGGAAATTTCCGAAAAATTCTAAAATACAATCCGCTACACGTTCTCAATACACATAATACAAAATACCACAGATCCAACCCGTGAAACGAGATATAAACTACCTATTGCAAATTTGGCAACACTTCGATCGTGATTCCGAACGGAACAATATCGCGAAATCTACGAGAACAGGCACCAAAACACAATACCTGAATTGCGCAAAACGCACCAGAAAATATATCGCGAAATGAGAAATGTCATTTCGCGGTATCTCAAACTGCACACGTCGCTCCTACAATTTTTTTCGGGGCGCATCGTGAAATGCCACAACAATTGCCACAGACTTTTTCGACAATCAAATCCCATTTTGTTCTTGGACGTTTTATAAATCTGCGCTTCTGAGACGGAGTTTCGCCTTGACGTTTTTCGAAACAATCGAAAATAAAATCGCGGTTTTTTTTGTTGTGTTTTCGCCTATACAGGTGTCGTATGAATTATGCATTTTGACATTCGACATGCAGTCAGGATGCGAATAGTTTATAAGATTAAAAAAAATGGTATTTGTTTTCGTTTTTGGTATGTAGATGTTGTGTAGACCTCGTTCTAAATAATTGAATTTCGGCCGATCCTGATCAGGAGGTGTTACGTTTGTATATTCGATAACAATGACAATTCTGTTTTTTAAGAATACTTGATTATGTATGCTCAATGTCGTTGAATTCGCATACGAAATTGTTATTCAGAAAATTTTAATTTTGTTAATTTTCTATGAAGAATTATCTCACTATCAATTATTTTTCAAATAGATTATTATTATTATAAATCATTTGAATGAAAAATGTCTCAAATATGCTGCAACTGAACTAGGACTTATTAGAAAATTAAGCGTTTATAAATTTAATATATTATAATTGAATTTTTTATGGCCCTACATAAAATATACGTACATTCTAAGATCGTTTACATATTTCATTAACATAATACAATGATTAAATTAAATTCGTACTATATAATTTAACAATGGGCTCTTTACCAGTTAACCGTGTCCGAAATAATTCATATGTGTTATTAACAAAATAAAATATCATAATCTAATAATATTTCGTAAAAATACGATAAAAAATGTAATAAAAAATATTAAGCAATTTCCCATTCAAATCTGATTCACACCTAAATTAATAATTGAATGCAATAAAAAATATATCCCACAATATTATCAAATATACTTTTTTAGACACTCAATGCAATATCAATTCGCAACAAATTGACACGTTGTAGTACATAACCTATTTTCCAGACCGTCAATTACTTTAAAACTTTTCTAATCACCTGCGAAACAATACGTGTCCTTGTTGAAAGTAACTTCGTTGCAATTTCAGCCTCATTAATATAATATCGTATAAACGAGTGTTGCGATAATAGTTATACGCTTATACCATTATCGCGAACCATATGTGTTGAAATATTGAAGAATTATATGTGTTTATTGCGAACTGTCAATATAACAATGTGCATTTTCCACAAACAATTAGCCAAAACAAAGGTTTCGATTGTCCGCGTGTGTTTTTGCCATTTAATCTCATATACAGTGTAATTGAACGTCATTACTTATGAAATAAAGTATTAAGCGATACAATATCTCGATATCAGAATCGATTTAAAATTCTCAACATTTTTTAATGAACGTATGAATATTCCGTCGGTTGGGTTTGATGTTGAATATGCATTCTGAATGTGTTTTGTACGTGTCGGTTTTACACGATTGTCAAAAACATTATCTAATTATTTGAAACACGTGATAGTTGAAAAAATAATCAATATTGCAAGATCACAAAGGTCATATCTTTGGAATCGACGAAACGCGTTACAAAATCACAAGAACAATACTCGTGCTCGTTTCACAATTCTGTCTAAAAGACAAATTCTTAAAAACATTCTAAAAGAACAAGAATCCGATAAAAAATTAATTTAATACTATGCAACATTTGATACTTATACTATTAATTACTGTACTAAAGTGTTTAAGTTGGTAACATCTCATCCAAATATTAGTTTGAAACGATCAAAAAATTCACCTATACAATCGAATCCTTTCAAAGGCATCTCCCTTCATACATGTATACACGCAAATGCGCATTTGCAATTTCTTCTATTACCACACACCGAAGGAGAAGCGAAACCTCATTCGGAAAGGCATTCAAAGACATTTAAGGGTACGTGCCTCGATTTATCTTGCATCGGTGACTACGTTGCAAATCTTCAAACGTAGCGGATAAAACCGGTGCACACACACACAACATGGCGGGTGCCTGCTCCTTTTGGAGGTAAGGGAGGAGCGGTAGTCCTCTAAAGGGTTGCTGGCTTCAGAGGCTGTTCAGGTCACGTCCCATTGGCTACCAATGTGAAATAGTCCAATTCCCAATACGGAGTCATCTTGGGGCTGTTTGGTTGTGAAGAGACGAAATTTGCAAAATTTTGTATGGGTTGTATAGATCGTTTGGTTTATTTTAATATGTATTTTCATATATTAAGATTAGGAAAATTAAAAAAATAATTATTAAATTTTCATGTAAATAATATTGAAGACTTCTTATTAAATTTTATCAAAAATTTAATGGTATTTTTAATACAAAACTTATCTATAAATTTGATTTAATATGAGTAAATAATGAAAAGATGCAAGTATGTACAGTTCATTTTTATTTTTTCAGAATAGGACTAATTTTTTTGTAGTAATTTCGTAACTTGTTGATTCGATAATGAATTCGAATATCTCAGAGTGACGTTTAAACAATTGTTAAAATGACTCATTCAAGATATCAATACTATCAGTCTATATTTATATCAACTTCCTTTAGAATACGTCAAAATTTAATCACGACATCATCCATTTTTTTATATAAAATTATTAAACAAGATCAATCAAAACTACTCAACAAATAAAATACACAATTTCAAACCTAACCCGAAAAAATCCGGAAAATCGCTGAAGACAAACGACGCGAAATATTTCAAATTGCGTCGCGATATTTCATCAGGTCGAATCCTTTCACGCGTGAAATTTTTCCTGGCCAGGCTGTGATTTGTCATCTTCGGCCTAAGATTTTTCATTTCGAGCCTTCTGATGGCTGAGACATCAATATTTGATGTGTTGGATGTAGGTCCTTGTCAGCCTCAAAGTGCTTTATGGAACAAATAGTGCAAGCCGATAAGATATATTTATGTTTATTTTTATTGTTGTAAATTCATTCTAAATCAAAAATTATGCAAAAATGTGTGCTAAGAATAACCAGTTAAGATGATATACATGGATGAAAAATATAGCTTGAATAATGAACGTTGTAGGTGAAATGAAGGCATTGAAATGGTAATGGGCAAGACGTGTGTTTATATGCATACGTGAAGTGATGGAAAGATTTCCAAGGAGTAATATATGTGATGAGATTTGTTTGAAATTAAAAGGAATGGAGAGGTCTTCATCCAATAGTGAGTGGAAAATTACTACATACCATAATGATAATAATAATCGCATTACAATGAAATTTGATGATCGTGTGAAACCAGCGTATGAATTTTATCTGAATTTTTAGTTGAAAGATTTAAAAAAATGTAAACTATTATCAAATTGTACCATTTGGTAGATAAAATTTTTATATGTATGTTTTGGAGACTTATCCCAACTGTGCCATTGTCATGTATCGGCCAATTCCTGTTTCCATTGGAATTATTATAACACAACCTTGGAAGTACACACAACATGAGATTCAACATATTACCAGAATCTATTATCATAATCCATGCTATTGTTAGCACTTAAATGTAAAAAAAATACAGATATTAACATTGTACGTGTGGTCTTAATGTGTGTTATATTACCAATTCATGTTGACTTAATTTTTGCCAGAAGGCATTGCTATTAGGCCGCCTTCCCACATTTGAACTACAATGTATTATATGAATTATAGTTAACCTTCTATAAATCGGTTGGAAATTTTATATATAATTGGAGAGTGATTGATAAAATCAAAATACAATAGTAAAATTTCATAAGATCAATACTGTGAAAAAAAATTAAATATCAGATTCATTTAACAAAACCAAAATATCCTCTTTTTCATGTTACCATTTAAAATCAATTTAAAAAATGAACCATGCTTTTAAATCAATATAAAAGTATATGTGAGAATATATATCTAAATAAAAAAATAAAAAACTGGATATTTGATATTGTATTAGTTTTATTTGCTAAATGTATATCACGATATAAATAAATAAGAGTGTACTTATTGTAATATTATGATTCTGTCTATCACAATTAATAATATTTATTTTCAAACTTATGGTATGAATAAAATTACTTCCTATACATTTGTTAAAAATTTATAAATGTGTATAAAATATACTGATGATGAAAATGATACAGAAAATAACCAATCTCCATGCCATTGAATTTATCTTTGCTGAGTTACAAGGAAGTCCTGGATTTGAACGACATACACAAATATCAATTTCTCTGTTTCCATCAGTGTTTTTATAACAACCGGATTGAACACTTTGACCAGTATCTTCAACAACTTTAGTACACATATAAGTTATATTCTCAACTGAAATTAAATTAAATATTATTTAATTTACTTGTTTGGATTAATATAAAAATATCTCATTTTACTAACATTTTCCATCAAATTTGTAAGTATATGATGCACATACTTCATTAGTCGCTAAAAGACATGTAACTTCAGCATCATGATTTTCCCAAAGGTAACTTATATTTGGATAAGTACCATCAACTAGAAATTCGATTCAGAATGTGAAAATTCAAAATATCAACTTAAGTGTAAATATAATATTTTACCTGTAACAACCAAAGGCTCTCGGCATGGTATATTGTTGTTTAATTTAGTTACATCTTCACATGTAGCATTATTAAAAACACTTTCATTTGTAAATGTGGGGCCAAGCCATGAAAAACTAAAGCAATATCTCTTTGTAGGATTTACCAATTGAGAATTAGCAAAACCTGAAAAAGTGAATATAGTTAAAGGATTTTCACATTTGAATATTCTGTTTGCACTTTAGTTTTTAGAGATTCAAAATAATATATTAGGATTTTAAAATCATGGAAAAATAAGTCCAGTAAAATAAATCAACACTACAGTTCTCTCACCATACCAATGAAAAATTTGCTTACCTAAACATATTACCATGCATATTGAAGAAAATAACAAAACTTTCCTAGTGTTCCACATTTTAAGCTTTTTAGAAGCACAAGAAATATTCAAACATAGACTAAGAAATGAAAATCATCTTATTCAGTGATGAATCCAAGCAAAAATGTACAATAATGGATACTTATCAATACCTTATCAAATTCTACATTGATAAAATTTAATTGAATCATCAATTGAAGATAATAGAATTATCTTTTTTGCGTTTCCTTTATAAATACCGAAGACAGATAAAATTCCTAATTTTCAATCACAAATACTTATTCAAAAATGATAGAATCAAAAACTTTTAACTTTTTACCATGAATTTAAGCATATTTCGAAGGGGAAGCCCACCATCCCGCCTGTTACATGCACCCCACTCTATGCCAGCTTCCTGAGTCGGCTTAG
>JAOXNN020000086.1:2983953-3021120 GCA_028571205.2 Hydropsyche betteni | reverse complement strand
TTTCACATTTTATCATTTTCCGTTTCTTAACAAATCCACACCCGATGTTATTAACATCGGGCCTATTTACTAGTAATATTATAATACGCTTCTATTACTTATGCATAATGTTTCTCATCGCATAAATATTCCTTCAATATCAATTTTCATAATGATACTATTATACTATCTGTTCGATCGTTCAAGGTATAACTTCGTTTGTACTTACATTATTAAATAACGTTGACATTTGAACATTAACCAACATGAACCAACGTAAAAAAAACAATCAATTTTTTTTTCCACAGATCCCACGCGAATATTGTTCGCGACATGGTGGATTTTCATAACCCTACTATCGGCTTTCTACACGGCAAATTTGACCGCTTTTTTAACATTATCCAAGTTCACCCTGTCCATCAACTCTCCCGAAGATTTGGTGAAGAAAAGCAATAAATGGGTCGCCAGAAAGGGCAGCGCAGTGGAATATGTCGTTACCAATGTGCGTACATATTTTTTTCACGGTTCAATTATTAACGAATTGTCGCACGTTTCGCGTTAAATTATATATTTTGTATGCGATGTGGTTAGAGGGATGTTTGTATGAAATTTTTCTGTTTGCCCACTTCGCATGTCGCTCATGGAAATCGTTCGTGAAACCATTAGATACAATATTTTTTTTCGACAATGTTCAGTAAACAGTGACAACGTTTCGCAGTCGCCTTGTTTGTGTACGGTTCTAGCCAAAGACTTCCAATCGTAGGTCATTCAGTCCAAATAGTTCATGAATATTTTATTTGATTGCTTTTTGAAAAATGACCTTTTTTTCGTTCACTATATATGTCTAGTGGAATGGTATTATTTTTATTCTAGTTAAACGTCGAAAAAAATTGATAATATGTTATAAGTAATTCAGTATAGATATACATAAGATAGTATAATGTTTGAATCTTATATTTTAATGATTTTTTTTAGTCGAATGAAGGTTTGTATATTTTGAACGATATGGTGCAGAAAAAATTGGGACTCTTTCAACCTGAGCCTAAAGATACTGATTTTTTGGCGTTTATACAAAAAGATTATGTATATGTAAGAGATAAGCCTGCAGTGGAGCATTTGATGTATACTGATTATAAAAACAAAACTAGACAAGGTATTGAAGAAAAATACAGATGCACATATGTAACGACAACTGGTTTTTTTATGAAGAGAGCTAGAGCTTTTGCATATCCAACGACTAGTAATCTTTATCATATATTTGATCCTGTGTAAGTAATGTTTTATTTGTTATTATAGTCTAACATTTAATATTGTGATTTATTTCTTTGTTTCTTTAAAATTGGCAGATTACTCTCACTCGTTGAATCTGGGATTATTAAGTTTAAAATGAGATATGATTTACCTGCGAATGAAATTTGTCCATTGGATTTGAAATCGAATGAAAGACGCTTGAGAAATAGTGATTTATCGATGACCTATGGTATAGCTGGCTTTGGTATAATTATGGCTCTGTTAGTTTTCATTATCGAAGTATGTATAAATATTTATATACAAAATATAGTGAGATATAAATATTTACGAAAGCATCAACAAATAACATTACAAATTTTAGGTGATCATTAAAAACTGGAAACGCATTTGTTCTCATTCAGTTGTTAAATCATTTGATCGTGAAGAAATTCCTGAACCTATGAAATTTCAGAATGATAAAACTTCACCTGGACCTCCACCATATCAGTCAATCTTTGGTCAAACATATGAATCAGTTTATAATAATGGAGGTAAACGGCAAAATATCAACGGCCGGGATTATTGGGTATTGAAACTGCCTAGTGGAGATACAAGATTGATTCCTGTTCGTACTCCTTCTGCGTTTCTGTTCCAGTATTCTACTTAATCAACAAAAATTTGGAAAAATGAAATGTTCAGTTTTGCTTAGAAAAGTTATAAAACATGAAATTGAACAATTACAGCAATTATTTAGAATGAGTAGGAAAAGAAAATGGCTTTATATATAAAATGATTGAATAAAAGCACTTTAGCTCTTTAGTGTATTTTTTAACAATAGAGTTATACCATTTATAAAAATAAAACTTTTATTATGAGTAGATGGGGTTTTTAAAAAATGCTTATTAGAATAGAGATAAGACACAAAATTAGGATTTGCTTATATGTAGAAAATATGCACATATTTATTAATTAACAATAAATGTTTTCAATTGCAAAATAAAAATATTTTTATTTACCTCGAACAGTCCCATATAATGAACATTTTATAATATTTTAATATTGCCACACTGTGACGCCACTGTGACAGCTGACTGCTGGCAACAGTCGCCAAAATGTCACCACGTCTTAAACTTTCTTCGCATGTTGTTAAAGTAAATATGAATATAATTTGTTTTAGATGTGCGCATTTCCGATCTAGTTAATTAAAAAAGGAATCATTTTGGAGATTATTAATTTCTAATCGTCATCAGCGCGTTTTCATTTTGTTGTAACCTCATGCTGCATATGCCATATCATAATTTAACTGGTTCCTATTAAAATTTTTAGAACACATACGTTTATTTTTCATTTATAAATTCGAATTCATATTTTAGTTTATGTTTCATGCAATATTTAACATATATACCATATAAAATCAATTCGATTGATCTAAAGTTATGAAAATACATTTGTTTTCATTTCACAATTAATGCAGTTATTTTATAATCTCATTAATTTTATGTAATAATACTTATTCATCGTGTCCATCGGCTTTTTGTGTTTCAGAGATTATCCAAACTTGAGACAGAAGCAAGTCATGGATGTCTGTTCGGGTTGATGTATGACAGTACCTTACTTATTCTTAATTTCACTTTAGAATTTGAGGATGAACCGAATGAAATTAGTTATAAAGATCTTCAACTAAACTTTCCAAGTGATACTGAACTATACGGTGTAGTAAAATTCAGAGATGATACACCTGAAAGTAGTCTTAAAAGTGTTTTACAGGTATAATTCATAAAATTTCAAAGTTCTTTTATGTGTATTTTTTTCATTATAGTTTCAAATAATTTATAGAATGTTTATGCAACTGATAATCCGCTAATCCTGACATCAACTGATAATTGTTTGAAAGCACGTTTTCTAATTCACGAACGTTTTGAAGAAGTTCAATATGAGGAGGTTTCTGAAGAAGAATTATGGACGCAATTTATTCATATAAGACTTAAAACTACACTTCCGCTCTTTTGTGAAGTTTCTTCAAGTGGTGTTAAAGAAGCTATTCAGTCCAAGAGAAAAAAAGTATTTCAAGAACAGCTTAAAAAATTACTAAGAAATAGAATATTTAATTTATTTTTTATAAATGTAGATTGCAGCTGGACAAGTATCGTTTCATTTTCCTGGAACAAATGTATACTTAGTTGGTGGTGAAATTGAGGCAGATGTTGACGGACTAAATGGAAATCCAACTGTCGAAGATTTAATGAATACAGTTTTTGGAGAACAATTATCCAAGAAAAAGAAAAGGAACTGTCCTGAAATTGTAATTATTATTTTAAGTTTTCAAGTTTGCAATTGAAATTATTAGTTTTATGCATAATGTATTTTTTAGAATGTGATTCCTGTGAATTTAATATTAAAGACATCAAGAGATTTAATATCTGAAAAATTAGATAAAACAGCTGTAAAAATGATGTCTACTCAAGGAAATTGTAAAAAATCCTTATTTCTTTCATTTTAAATTCAAAATTCAATACTAGTACTAAATTTTTTTTTTTTCAGTGGCTTATTGTATAAAACTGCCCATAAATATTGACGTGTTGTCATTGGCGCATTTGAGTACTAAATTAGTGCCTCTTTATAATATTCTCTTGGAAAGTGCTTGTAAGTCTCTTAGGTTATTAGAACAAAACCTATTAGAGCAACATGGTAAATAACATTTTCTAATTTTAAAATAATTAATAATATATAACCCAGGACTGCATTAGCTTAATTTTTGATAAAAGGTCAAGAAGGTATTGGCGATGGAGCTGGTTTAAAAATTCCAGATACTTACCATTTTCTTCCAAACGATTCGGGATACTTTTTTTCACAAATAATACCGAGAAATGTTTCTGACGATGTTACAGGTAATTTTTAATCTCTCAATATTGGTTTTTTTAATACTCAATTAATTTTTTTTATATTTATAGAAACATATCGAAAATCGCTACATAAGATTTTAGCTCTTCCAAATTTGTGGCCTTGCTTCAGAAGAGGAAATGCTTATCCATTTGAAAAAGTTACATCAAATGGTTTGTTGATCAATCCGCACGAAGCAATAACTACAAAAGTAGGAACAAAGCCAGATTCTAAAGTTGCAATTGTTAGAGGATTCTATTCTTATCATCATTATATGCAAGATCAGTTTGATGACGATGGTTGGGGATGTGCCTACAGATCTCTTCAAACTTTATGTTCATGGTTTAGGTAAATATAATCCTAATGTTTGTTTAGAATAACTATTTTCAAATTATTCAAGAATCCCATTTTAGATTTCAAGGATATACCGATAAACCAATACCGACACATAAGGAAATTCAACAATGTTTGGTGAAAATTGGTGATAAAATGTCATCTTTTATTGGATCTAAACAATGGATTGGTTCGACTGAAGTATCTTTTTGTCTAGAATCACTAATGTCAGTTCAATCGAAAATTATTTTTTCCAATTCTGGAAGTGAATTGGAAAGTTATGCGCAGGAATTGTTGTATCATTTTCAAAAACATGGTTCACCTATTATGATCGGTAACAATTTTTTTTTTGATTTGTATATTTTTTGTATTTATCATATAATCATGATAATATTTCAAATATGCAGGTGGTGGAGTTTTGGCTCATACTATACTAGGAGTTGAATATTGTTCAGAATCTGGAGAATTACGATATTTAATATTGGATCCACATTATACCGGCAAAGAAGATTTGACTACAATTGTCAGCAAAGGCTGGTGTAGTTGGAAAACTAATGACTTTTGGAACAAAACTGCACATTATAATCTATGTTTACCTCTCACAAAACCATGTGTGTGATATTTGTTCATATGTGGCTTTTTATATTGCATTTAATAATTAAATTACTACTCTTGAATAGTGTGTAATCCTTTGTCGACATTGTATGCCTTTTAATGAATAATACGGTGCTTAGTATACTGCCAATATAAATATTGCATTGAAACCTATTATTTCACTATAGTGATTTTATTTATTTCATAATAGGTTAGAGTTCAAAGTGGTTCATACTAAGACTTTAATATAATATATGCTCATTAAATATGTGTAATGCAGTTTCCTTTTTATATTGATGTTTTTAATTATCGATTACTCGATTTTTTATTGTATTTTTACACATGGGTTTTGGTTAATGTTATCATTTAATAATTATCATTAATTATTAAACATTTTTATAATTCGCGTTACATAGATGTGTATTTATTATTTGTAAAACTATGAATGAAGTTAAATGAGCAACTATGTTTGTTGTGCGTATTAAAACATAAGAGTTGGCTGTATTTTGACTTACAATTAAATATATATTTTACCAGATAATTTGATTTTATTACAAATCTCCCGTCTAAATCAAAAAATAATTCATCGTTTAATAAGAAAATCATTTATATATACTCTTGATATACAAATTTGTATCACAATAATATCTTAATTTGTTACGACCGCGCAAAATTTATATTCGCTTTATGCGATCGTAATTTAGATTTTCCTTGACAAAAATATACTCAAGGGAGTTTTGAAAAGCGGAATTTTAAATAGTCGTTCGCTAAAGAACCAATTTACGTCTTTATCCGAAATTGATCCTGAAATATTTCGAATATATTTGAATTCATTATAAAGTTTACATAAAAATAAAGTTGGATATAATCGTAATATTCTTACAAAAAGAACGATGCACTGATTTTTTTTAATTACATTTAAGCACGTCTTTCGATAATTATTTTCATTTTTAGCATATTTTGTTATACAAAAGATAATAATAAATTTGATGATAAAAAAATAATATTTAATCCGAAAATTTCTTAGTAAACACAAAAAACGATTATTATCTGAAAATTCCAAATTATATAAACGAGTATTATTATTTTTTTTTCAAATAATTTATTAAAGTCTACATATATAAAAATGGATGTTTGTATTTTTGAAAGCGTTTCACTCCAACACCGTTCGACCGATCAATATGAAAATTGGTATGTATATGTATTTTTTGTCGAGAAGGTATCATTTCGTTAAAAAAAATTCCATACGAAGAATTGAAGATCTGTCGTTTGTTGAATTTATTATAGTTGCATTGGTTGCGCAATTCATAGAATCATATCAAGTTGTTATAATACAGACTGGTAAGACAACATCTGCCGGGCTCAGCTAGTCTAATACAAAATACAAAAAAAATCTTTTATACTATTCACAGTGGCGTACCGAGGATATTTGGCGCCCGGGGCAAATATCCATATTTGCGCCCCCCTCCCCCTCGATAAATGATTTTAATTTTAGAGACATCAAAACCTGAGGTTCTTGTTCAAGGGTAGATGTCCTAGAATCTCGTAAAACAAGCCAAAAAGGCGCCGCAGACGAAAAATTTTTTCCAAATGTTTTACTCAATCAAACTATTTCATTAAAACTATCAATTTACTTAATATCTACTAATAGCCTTTATTTTTAGATTATTTTATCAATATTTCTACAACAAGCAATTAAGAAGCATGGCGAAAATGGCGCCGCAGGCGAAAATTTTTTTAAATATCTTATTGTTAGTCAATTAAACTATATCACCATAAAACTATAAATTTTCTTTAGTTTTTTAATATTTCTACAAAAAACAATTATATCAATAGTGTAAAGTTAGACAAAATAGGCGCCGCAGGCGAAAATTTTTTCAAAATAGTTTAGTTGATCAAACTATCACCATAAAATTCTTTGGTTCATTTTTTAATATTTTCACAAAAATTTTTCGCAAATTAATTCCAAATTCAACATCCTCATTTTCTTGTAAAACATTCGATTCTAGCTGAGTGACGCATTCTAGTCCTATTAGCTTGTTTTGCCGATTTGGCACCTCTTTGCGGTTTCAAGGGGGCGCCAAAGGGCCTTCAGCGCCCCTTTGCGGTTTCATGGGGGGGGGGTCAAAGGGCCTTTGGCGCCTCTTTGCGGGTTCAAGGGGGCGCCAAAGAGCCTTTGGCGCCCCTTCGCGGTTTCATGGAGGTGCCAAAGGGCCTTCGGCGCCTTTTGGCACCTTTTTGGCGCCTTTTGACACCTTTTTGGCGCCCCTTTGGCGCTCCCTTGAAACCGGCGCCCGGGGCGAATGCTCCGGCTGCCCCCCCCTTGGTACGCCACTGACTATTCATATTCAAGAGAATTTTTCGAAAAATATACTCACTTCTAATATTGCATTAAAAAATCTTAACATCGCACCAAAAAAAAATTAAATTCCCACTCCACCAACCCCCAAACTCCAAATCAACACCTGTAACCCATAAAACCTCCATTCAAACGCACAACAACCTTCCAAAAACCCACCACAACCGAAGCACCCGACGGCGCCAAACTCGAAAATCCAAAAACCAACTCGGGGGGCGAAGCCCCCAGGGCGCATGCCCGCCGCTTTCAAATCATTTTCGCGTCGCGTGCCCCCCCCAGTGATGCCCAACCGGTCGGCGCGCGTCGACGTGCGCCCCACACTCGCGAAAACGCGAGAGCGCGAAACCGCGGAGGGTTGAAAACCCGTGCGGGGGTGGTTGTCGAAATTGGGCTTGGGGCTGGATGTCGTTTGTAGGGATGAGGCTGTTGTGAAAGTTCGCCGATGGAGCTGAATTCGGATGTATTTTTGTGAGGTATTTTTTTTTTTGGTTTTTATTATGTTTGTTTTTTTTGTAGATTTTTTTTTGGGGTAAATATGTTGCATTGTTTTGATAAATAATAATAGGAGTAGTAGTAGTAATTAGAACAATAATAATAATAAAATTGATGTTGATATTAATTTTTTTTTAATAATAGTTTGCGAATTGTATGCGGGTCATTTTACTTTTATTTTCTCTAACAATATTGCGTTTAATCATTTTTTTTTAATTCGATTTTGACAATTCAGAAACAATATTCAAATTTAATTTCCAAAATTATTGTATTTGAAAAGTTTTTATAAATTAAAATTTATTGAAATACAATATTTTACGAACGTAATTTAAAAAAAAAAATTCATCATTGACATTATCGATTTTCATTTATCAATTGCACCACTATTGAATTTGTTTATTAATTTATTTCGTATCCATGCCAATGCAAAGGATAAATATAATACAAAATGAAATGAAATACAAATCAACAACCATCATCCACGCCACAATCCAAAACCCACACATCTCCACACTCCAAAAACAAACTCCAAACCCCCAAAACCATTACATAACAATCCGAAAACCTCCAAAAAACCACTTAACCATTTCTTCCACATTTTAGCAATGCTGTAACAATGAAGCCACGCAATGAAGTCGGCCATGCTGTATCCATATAGCGCCCCAGCCTCGAGGCCCTGGTGTCACCCTTGCAGTCGACTGCACGCCAAGCACACTGCATATTTATGTGCAGTTTATGCGCTGGTAAGTCCTCAGGAATCCCTCGAAAGTTTTCTTAATTAAATAGACGTCGGCGAAGAGGATAATGGGGCGGCGAAACCAATTTAGGCGTTGACTCTCCGATTAAAATCGCATTAAGGTTCTCTAGACGGGTGCTTTGTATTGCGTAGGTATGCAAATGTAGGTTGTTGTTGTGTTTGTCGGGAGTGGGAGTCGTCTGTCTATAGTTTACTTTTGCGATTAATTTTGTTTGTCGTCATAATTGGAAGGGACACAAACCTTCCAGACGTTTATCTGTTTGCGAATATCGCGTTTCGTATGCTTGGAAATCTGTCAAATCTCTATTATATGCAAATTTCTTACGCTTTAGTTTCTTGGAAAATGTATACTACTTGCAAAATTTATTTTGGTGAATTGATTGTAAATATTTAAAATTAAGTACAGAATTCGTAGACGTTAACGTCTAAGAATTCGGATTTAAATCCTGGAATTTATTATATTATATAAAAAAAATTGTATATGACTTGATTAAGAAAACTATATTTCATGCTAATGGCTTTAATTCATTACTGAGTATTTATTTTATACTGATGAGATATTTAAATAGCGATTGTTTTGATTTTTTCACAGCACACATCAATTCTTGTGGTTCTCCTTTATATTTGGAGGCTAGATGTTAACGCAAAAAAATATAGTGATCTTGAAGATGTATACTACGGTACGTTTTTTTTTTTCTTTCAATATTTTATCTTCACTTTCCCTTTATGGGATTTTATCAACTGAAAAAGGGATTTTATTGTATTTTCGTAGGAGTACAAATTGCAAACATGGCCATCATTAGTACGCAAGTTTTTATGGTAGCTTTGAGCGGTCTACTATTCTACGCAATTTACAAGGTAAAATTTTCCTTTATTTTTCTTTTTACTTTTTTCAATATAAAAAGCTTACTTCAAATCTTCTATTATTATATTTTGGCTATCTTTGAGCTTTTGTGACACAAAGAAATATAAAACCTTTTCGGTGTCGTACTTTTTTTAGATATCTTCAAACGTGAAGCTTTTCCCATTTAATTGGACTAATACGCAGATTAAAACATTAAATTTATCTAGAGCACCGTTTTATAATAAAAATTGACACAATTTACCCAGTATTTTCAAAGCATTAACCACTCAAGAAAAACCCAAATTTTATAGCATGTACCGGCGGCGAGAAATTATCTTTTTAGTTCCTTTTTTATACAAGACCAACCCGCAGAGTACCTCGTTTACTCTAACAATAACTTTTTCCTTACACCGAAATGTGTTCAAAGTTATTCCCTAAATCACGAGCGCGCAGAAAAGCGCGGAAGTTATGCAAAGAGTCGCGCCCGTTTTAACACCGAAAAAAAGCGAACAAAACCGCCGCTGAAAACTTTCCACTTAAATAGTACAATCGTCCACTTTTTCCCCCGATTTTCTGGAATCTTCGACCGCCGAAATTGAATTAATCGCGTCAAATTAATTCAATTCACCGCAAACTTTCTCTAAATCGAATCAAACGACACGAGAGGAATGTTACGCAAATGCAAAACGAATCCTCGTCTCGTTTCGCTAACGAGCTTCGCGTTTCCCCGTTTCGAGACTTGTCTTCTTCAATATGCAAAACCCTTGAATTAATCTCGTCCGCGGTCGTATCGAAGGGTTATTGTTTCGTTGAGAACACTTCTCTAGTATAGGCCGCGAATAATTTCGCTAATTGCATGAATAATTGATCGGTGAATTTGAATTCGAACGGGTCCACTTTGGTCATTTGAGGTTTGTTCGTTTTGATGAATGGTGTTTGTTTTGAAAGCAAACTCAATTTCAGTGCCCAATTAGTGCAGTTTAATAATGTGCGGTTATTCGGTGCATGGTTTTTTTTATTTATGTTCGAATCCTAAATAGGATCAATAAATATTGACGAGCGAATTTATAATCGTTCAATAGTTTGAAGTTTAATATTACATGGCAGTATTGTAGTATTGTGTGTGTTCACGAATGTGTGTGATCGAATCAAAGTTTAATGTGTTTCTAAATATAGTCGTATAAGGTAGCAATTTAATTTCCGGGCTTGTCCGAAAATGTTTATGATTTATTTCTATATATTAAGAATGTTTTATATTATATTCTGATACTTAAACATTTTCTCATATAATATTTAAAGCTCTTCAATGTTATTTAGTTTATAAATAAATTTTGAACAGTTTGAAGAGATGAGTTATTTATTAAAAGACAAATTTCTTTAGTGAAATTTAGACGTAAATTTTGTCATGACTACAAAGAAATTCGATTCGAAATTAACCTTCAGAGAAAACCTTTCGAGAAATTCCATTGAAAATGCCATCCATTATGACTGCGATATAAATTTTCGAATACGAATTGTGACGTCACCGTTGAATACACGCCGATCGTTAATTAACCCGAACGTGCAATCTGTTCAGAAATAATCAACAAAATATCTATAAAAAAAAAAAAAAACACTATTGATCCGATGTGAGAAATACGTCGTTTGTGTCGCCATCGCAATACGTCAGTTTCTAAACAAAATCTGGGTTAAAACGTGACCAGAATCGGCGAAAATTTCATCTTCAACATATACGCTATGTATGAGGTTACCCGATATCGAAAATCTCAGTTTATTACAACAAACACGGCTTTATTCGAAGGCTTCTCGGGGTAATGTGATAATATCCGCAACGGGAACTCACACCTTTGTGCATTTGTGTATTCGGGATTCGGATCGGGAAATTTAAAGGTTTTGTTTTGATGATGTAGGAAAATTCACCATTGGTCGTTCCATGGATCATCGGTTGTATAACTTTCATGGCGCTTGAGTCAATGGCTATGGTGTACTCTAACGTTTTACGAGATCACGTAAATAAGGTGAGTTTATTTGCTCGATAAATATTTCCATCTGTAATAGTTGAATTCTAGAATGTTTGCATTGATAAATTCAAAAATAATATTTATATTGCAGCAATTTGACTCATTATGCAAAGCTGAAGTTCTCTTTTTCGCAATGAGAGCTCTACTAAATGTAAGTACTTAACTTTTAACATTTAATTTGAATACACTCAGATTTCGTTCAGAACATTTTTAAATAATATTAAAAGAAATAATCGTTATAACGATCCATTATATTAATCGAATCCATTTCGAATGAACCATATTTAAGAAAATTTATGTTCTCATAAAATACTGAACGATTAATTTAGCGAAAGCATTCTCATAAAACTTTTATTGTTTCATTAGGTTTATTTATCTATTATTTACCCATTTATATTAATATCGAAAATAACTGAATCAATATATAAATATAATAGATGCTTGCAATATGGGGAGTGATGAGATTTTACCACTTGCTGAAATCTGGTATGTCTTGGAAGGGTCCTGAAGCCATCGAACTATGATATTTACCGATTCTGATGGCCGAAGCTTCAGATGGTCCACCTGCTGAAGACGAATCACTTTTAGTAGGTTATGACAGTTCGTCGGAATTGAGTTTTCCTGAATCTCACCATGAGTGAAATGCGGGAAAAATATGTTGAAAAAATTTGGAAAAAGTGAACAAAAATTCAGTTCTAGTGTCGGTTATTTTAACGGATGAAGATACATTTTTTTGGTGCTGTTGAATATTTTAAGAAATGAAATATCTAAACGATGTTCGAATGATATAACTTATTTGTTAAAAATTATATTAATCAAAGTTTAATATGTTAGGAAAATCAGCTTACGAGTTTCTTTGAACATGTAAGTATATTGTATTATTGTGATGTGTGATTTGAACATGTAAAAATAATATTATATTACGACAATATACTGTATGAATATCTGTGATTTAAGCTATTGCTCTTTTCTTTGTTAGATGCTTAAAAATCTTTTGTAGAAGTTTATATTGAAATACATATATAATATATTTAATTTGCTACGAATTATGCAATTTTATTTATATTATAATATTTCTAAGATGCGCTAATGAATGAAAAAATAAGGCAATATTTATGTTTTGTCATGAAAACGATTTACATCTATCTAATTGATCTAATTCAATAAAAAAAATTTTTTTTCAACTTTCAAAATCAGAAAAATCAGATTAACGATCAATTTGAGTTTATGCAATTAGCCGATATATTTATGTACAAAGAATGCGTGTAATGATGCAAAATCACTAAATAAATATATTTTTGATAATAAATTCGTTTTAGTTTATATATACACATATTATGGAGACACGAGAGACTGAAGCTAGTACGTGCAATGCGGAAAAAATATTATTCTTTATTTATTATACCCGCTGAGAGGGGTGCTGAAAAGGCGATGAAAAGAAATTGCTTTAATTAAGAGAGACGTTCCTTTTTTGGGTCGTCGGCTAATTAGATTGTTTCTTCGGGCTGTAAGTGTCTCATGAAGGTCGAAAGCGGAAATAATTAGGTAATTTAGATTAAGGAATAATTACAGATTACAAATTATTATATCAATAACGAACAAACTCCAGCCGCGAGGACCGGACCATGGCACAGCCAAACTATCGTGAAATATTTCATACGTAATTGCTCTCGATAATGGCCAATTTCGGCGTTGTCGTATAAATTGCTTCCCGATTTTTTTCTACTTTGAAAAATATGGTGAGTGCTCAGATTTACGATGGTCATATTAAAAATGTAAGATTTTTTTAATCAAGGGTGGAAAAATGCTTGAATGTACAACGTTTTGCGTTAATCTCCCGGCGAAGAAAAGGAAATGCTGTTATCTTTCTCGAAAACGGATTTGTCAAGAGTCACGTAAAGTTTTAGTTTAATTAATGCACATTAATTAAGGGCTATCTGTTTTTTGCTTAATGATTTAATCTCGAAAAAAACTTAAACTTCTACTGAATAAAAATATAATTAATCTACTATCATTCCTATTGTTTTAAAATAAGAGAAGATTGACAAATATTTACAAACAAACATTTTTATAGAAGCAAATAATTAACCCTTTCCACTCGCGGAGATTTTCCGCAGTAGATATGTTGATGATCATTTTCCAAGGTTTTATCGACAATATTCATGCAATTCAGCGTAAAATATTTATAAGAAAACTTACAGAATCGGCATTATATTTCGAATTTTGTAATTGGCGCATCTATGTCAAATTCTGAGCTATTAAGTGATAGAGCCTTGATGAGTCCAGCGCGCCCAGCGAGTGGAAAGGGTTCGTATTAAAGATTTGAAAACAGTTAAAATTCTACTCAAGTACAGTAAAATAATGAAATTTTTCTAAATATGAATATGAAACTTATAATATTTTTATGAAAAAAAAATTTGCAGTGTATAAAATTTTATATAAGCTATAAATAACGAGGAGGGTGCAGTCTATAATAGCTGGTTGCAGATGGTGAATTTGTACGTGGAAGCCTTTGTGTGCATAATGTTTGTTACTTGGCTTAAATTTATGACTAAAAAGCGCACCGTGCAATGCAAACGACCCCATAAATCTCCTTAGAGAAGGCCATTAGCGGAAATTAACAAAAAGAAGCCCCTTACTATAGAATATAGTGAAATTCAAATAGACTGACCTTTGATTTTTCGTAACCCTTACATAAAATAGAAGGAGCGGATGAAGTGAAATCTCTTTGCAGGTCGACTTATGATCCTTTCGATCCAGGAATTTGAAAGTTTCGGCAATAGAGGCTTTTCAACAGTGGTCGTTTTCCCGACTGAAAATAATCCCAACCAACAGTGTGTCGGCAACAAGTTGCGGCAACTTTTTCATTCTGTTGTACGTAAAAAAGGGGGGACATGATGGATTGTTTCGGTGAATTTTATCCTGGATCAAAGTGCTCGACTTTTTAACTAAAATGCTTTCTGAATAAATCTATGTCGAAAAAATAAAGATTATAGGATTGTGAAATGTTGTTCATTTAAACTTAATATATTTTTTCAAGATAAATTCTGTATCACAAAATACAATATTTAATTCATGAAAAATGATAAATTCTCACTCGAAAAATGTTGAAGCTCAACTGGCCCAGTTTCCTTCAACGCCCACATAAAACGCGGAGAGGCTGTCAACATGGAATTTTTTCCCCATTCGCCTTTTCGCATCCAATTTTTAGATACTTGGCGGTCCTTGAGGCCACGTTTGCGAGTTGAAAGTTGGATTAAGGCCGACGGCTTGTTATGCAGGGCACACAGTAAAAGCATTAAGTGTAAAAAGCCTACCGTCGAAAGGTCTCGGACTGCGGAAAAAAGCACGGTGTATACATGTCCATCTCGTTAGGAAAAATTCCAGCTTTTTTTCCCTTCCGTACATTTTTCATGAATTCCATTTCGAGTCTGCAGTACGAAAATCAAACACGAAATGAAATTATCGAGGTGGGGTGCTTCTGGGAAATTTTCGGCGGCTGATCAAACAACTTGAAAGCGTTTTGGCTGTGTGTTTTTATTATGTAAATTTGTCTCTCACTAGAGATTCAGACAATTACTAGACGTATACGATACCCGTTATACGATCTGGGTTATGGTAAAATGTTATGATGTATATGTATGACGGATTACTCTAATCCCGCGGGAAATTTATCATATTGACGTATGTTACTCGCATTTGACTAGACACAACGACTGCGCTCATATTTATAGATGTAAGCATCAAAATATTTCACGGGGAAGTATAATAAATTGTTTTCGTATACGGTTTATTCCGCGCGTCATAAATATGACATATTATATTATATAGTGGGATAAATAATTTTCAAAAAAATCTAACTGATTTAAAAATATTCTTAACTGGTTTATATTATATTTAATTTTTCAAGAAATCTTCTAAATTGTCTAATATAAAAATTGATGGGTGACTGGAAATAATTTGACAAGAAATTATTTCAGTATCCAACTTTTTAATTACTTTTCCTTTATCTATAAATAGTGAAGTAAAAACGTTCAAACTTTTAATACTAAAATACTTTTTTAATACTTTTTACTAATACTTTTTGATGTACTAAAAGCTTAATATAATATTAAAAATTGAAAATAAAAACTATTTGCCAACTCTCCAAATATTTACAAAATTTCATCACACATTAGTAAATTTATTATTTACATAAAATAGTTCTTAAATTTAATAATATTAAAAAAGATTACATTCAACCGATCTAGAAGATTAAAAATACATTATTATACATAAAACTACCAGACTTTACGTAGTTCTACCAAATTTAATAACCCTCAATTTTTATACAAGCCTGCCATGACACTGATAACGTCCGACCGCAGCAACGTCTCCGTCGTCAAAAGCAAGCCGAGCCGGCGTTAATTAATTAAATTAAAGCCGATCGCGACATTTTATAATCAACAAAGAAAAACTTGTGTACACATTAACGAGATGAGTTTCGGTAATTTAATGTCTGCCTCGAGCGCTCTACGCGCAAATAGAATTAACCCCGAAAAACTGTCACCACGTCACGTGGCTTACATTTTGTACCGAATTATTGCATAATTTATTAATATAATATGATCATTTAATAGAAGATAGGAGTTGGTTGGTTTTACGCAAACCGTTTTAGGAATTTTCGTGTCACAGTAGTTTAGAGATTGTTTGATAAATTTGTCGCAGGATTTGTTGTAAATTTCTACGTGGTTGTAGGGTTTTAGGCAGTATCATTGGCACTAGACTAACTGAATTATTACTTTATTTATTAGAATAATAATGTTTCGTATGAACCTTTTAAGGGTTTATATCTATGAACTTTTAATTGTTTTAGGGTTTATTCAAATAATTCATAGTAAAATTTCTTCACACGAAAATATTTTTTCAAAATATTACAATAAATCAATAACATTTATTTTGATTGAATATAAATAACTAAAATCATAGAAAAGATAAAATTTTTAAATATATGTATAATGGTTTACTTTAAAATGTATATATAATGAGAAGAAGGTTAACAGCACTCGTATATTTATGATTTTTGAAAGGTCATGATTTTGAACTTTCAAAAAAGCTATTATCCTATCGAAAAATTAATAATTTATTTTCGACGAGTATCTAAAATAATATAGTTGATGTAATGTGTGGAAAAAAAGGCGATTAATCATACAACGTGCCGTGTGTTAGTGGCAACACTAGCTTGTGTCTCTATGCTCATGTTTAAGTAAACTTTTCTGATTTAATTTTGATCAGTTAAATTCGATGAAAGTAGAATTTGCTACTGAGTTTTTGCTTGAAAAAATATGATATTTCCAAGTCAATTAGTTTAATGATTCATAATATTATATATTGTCCCAAAAATAAGAAATTTGAATTTAATTTCTAATTATTATTTTGATTGAAAGCGATAAAACTTCGCCCTCACTATCAATTATTTGATGGAAATGTTCATCAAAGTTTGTAATATAAGACTTATATTTAATGAAGAGGATTAGAATATAGCAAGAATCGAAATTTAGCTGATATTAATTAATTTCAGTAACGAACAATATGCAGATAATTGAGATTAGTTTCAGAGCTATGGCAAATTAAAGTTGATATCGAAAACATAAAACGATTTGCATTTGAAATGTAACGCAATATTCAATTAATAAAATGCACGTCAGAATCGATTCATGGAAAAAGGGTTCTTTTGATATTTATGTTTTGTTTTGTCGTAAAAACAATCAGGTCTCGAAAGGTATTTCAAATATTCTTGAGAATCGTTAAGTACGTCAAATTTAATTAGAAGTATTCATAAAAATTTAAAGAAAATACATGAACGAATCTATCTTAACATTTTTACATAGTTCAAATATTAAAATAAAATAAAAAATCGATTGTAATATTCTTCACAGTAAAAAAAGTTTGCTTTATCTTGCGACGACATTTTTTCTCGCTAATATTTTTGACACTCGGAAAGCTTAATTTTTTTGCTGAAAAGCAATTAAAACTTTCCAAAAAGAGATAATATTTAACCATGGAAAAATTTGCCTCCTTTGACAATTCCTTAATTTTGCATATTGAATAAAATACGGTATAAGAGAAATTTCGAATGTTACAACGGCGCAAATAACAAACTCAACCACATTATAGAGAGAGATGTTTGAATCAAGTCATCAAATATGAATCGTTATGTCTGCAAAGTTAAATTTACAGAATGGCCAAGTTTGAAATGTTTAAAGGTTTTATTTTTAATTGGAGTATCAAAAAAAAAATCCAAATAAAAACGCAAAACTGAGCACTCGGGTAATATAATAAAAATTATTTGACATGATAGAAAATAACTGTTAAAAGTATGTATGGTACATTGTATATATTTATTATAAAAATAGTGAATGGTTCATAAGATATATTCACGTTTACGCTCACTATTGGAGTTTATCTTTGTAAAATGTTAAATTTTTTCTTTATATTTTAATTTATATTTTGACCTTTGATATTAATCAAAGGTCATTATGAAATTAATCAAAAATATTGCTCTAAAGATTTAGGATGATTTTCACAGGTGTACCAAGAAAAGCACCCATACGCACAATCTGAAAGCGAGTCACGCGCGAGGGAGGCTTTCGCTGAAAAAATAAACTTCACTCGGCCAACAACTAATAAGACCAAACAGCGTATCCTACCCTATGAAGCAACCCCTCGGGTGAGATTTTCAGCACATGCGAGATTTTCAGCGCATGCTAGATTTACACGGGCCGATGATTCCCGGCCGGCCTTAATGGCCGTTCCCTCGGGCTCTTTCCTTCTATTATTGTTGTGTGTGTTATTTTCGATTCGGGGGTGTCTGCGATGGTTATTGAATAGATAATAAGGCTTTTTTGATTGTCCTGTTTGCTCTGTTTTGGGTCCTTGTCGCGGGTTGGCGGCTTATCAAGCGCTTATCAAACGCTTAGTTGAGTGTGTGATTTCGGTGTGTTTTGTTTGTGAAATAATTGGTGTCGTGTCGGCGTAGTTTGCGTGTTGGTATAGCTGGTTTTGTGTATTTAAAATTAAAATGGGATTTAGGGTTGTATGCTGGATATCTGTCGTGTGAAAAAGCGGAAAATTGAAAAGCCCTTAATCCCTATTTGTTCGTCGATGCTATGTGTAATCATGAAACTAAATTATAAAGAGGATTATGTAGAATTCGTAATATGTCTATATAATCAAACTCAGTTATTGAATAGTAGAAATTCGAAAAGTTTTCAATTGCTATTTTCGTATCAATATTTGAAATTTCATTCATGTGCCACTCGAGAATTCTGTCGAATTCATAATGTACAAATAGAACTAAATTAAATTATCAATAATATGAATTGAGTTCAAAGTTATAATATACGTGGTTATTATAGAATAATTGATTACTCGTGAATAATCTGTACAATGAGATGAAATTAGTTAAATTTGAAATTTATGTCAATATAAATTGTCAGTTAATTATCTTGTCAGGTTAAAAATATCAAACATGACACATAATTAATTGGCAGATTAAAATTAGTTCAATTTATAATAACTCAATATGATTATTTTTTAAATTTTATGAACGATTATTTTAGTATAATATTAAATGTATTACAAAAATGTTTAGAAAATTTACTTATCTATTATCAATGAAGCTTGATTTAACAAAAGTAATAAAAGAAAACATAATTTTTATTTGAAATGGCAACAAAATCAAATCTCATTATTTGCTCATAAAACTAGTTCGAGGAGACAAACACAACAAACCCGAAATCAATTCAATCCTGTTTCAACAGTGACAATGAACAAAAATGAACTAAAAAAACTATTCGCCGAGCGATCGAATTATTCCCATGGGAAAAATACCAACATTAACAAAGTGGACATAAACACACATTTTATGTGCAAACAAACGTGTATTGCGTTTTACACGAAGGAAATCCTGTTTGTTTCATTCGTTAAAAAGTAATCTTTGTGCCGACACGCGGAAAATTGCATTTCTTCGTTTCGAGAACACCGCAACAAAAAAATTTCTAAATTCAACCTTACGTTAAATTTTTACCAAGAAACTAACGCATTTACCAATAAGAAATGTATGAGTAAATTATATGAAAAAAGTGGAAAAAATACCTGAAATGATATAGGTATATTATATTTAAAACAATGAAAAAAAAAATGAGAAAGTTATATTGAAAATTCATATGTGAAATGAAAAAACTGCGGCAAGTATTCTGTATAGGATTTTAATATAAAATTTATATTTTCATTTCTACGACGACCTCTATGTTTCTAAAGAAAACATAATTTTCATGAAAATATTCTCATTGCATTGGATACCGAGTCGGTGGAAAAAATATATACTTAACTATCGAAAACGTATTATATGCCATCAAATAATGTAACGAAACATGAACAACTCTAAAGTCGATAAATATTAATAATTTCACATGAACGGATACGTTCTCGGCAAGTTTTGAATAATTTTCGTTGGTTTTCGAATTTGCGAAGACGCAGAACTCTTGCGCCCGGAATTCGCGTAAAGTCCGAAAACTTTTTATATTAATACGCGAAACCTCTTTCGGAGATTACCATAACAAAAACCCATTGCCGTTTATTATTTATGTGGCGGTTCGTTTTCGGATAATTCGGTCGGTCGAGTTTGTCTGAAATATTTATTGGTCCGTAAATATGGGATGCCTGAGGCGAGCTTTCCGAAATTTGGTTCGTATTGAAGAATTTTGAAAATTTCACCATTAACTTTCGCGTTTAGTTTCGAATACGATCTGAAAATTTTCACCTTGGTAATGTTCGATATCTTATATTTGAGGCTTCTGATTACGTAAAATGTAACAACTCATGATATTTAAATTTAATTAAGTTCATAAGCATTGATACGGTAGAATATTCTTATATAAATTTTTATGTACAAATTTCTATGGAATATTTAATATTTTTAATGAAAATCTTAAGATTGAAATATAAAAAGGTGTTTTTCCATCATAAAAACATCCCAAGAAAAACTTTCATCACATTCAATAAAATAATCAACGCGGAAAATCGTAGATAACCATCATAATATGAGCCGATCGAATCAAGGCGGCGAAGCGGCGCTTTCACGGACGCGTTTCTCATTTCTCGTTTCCATTCGATTTCCGTCTCGTTAGCGTCTGGAAACGTTTTTGCCTTCAGAGCCGAACCCGAACCCGAACCGAGACTGCAATCTGTCACCAAAGCAGATAAACGACCGCAAAAGACCGCGGGCAAAACCGAACCGAGATACGCTATCGGTGATGGACGAGGGCCGAGGTCGCGAACTCGGCATTTTTCCGTCAATTCCCCGCTTTTTTCGGTTGTATGTGCGAGGTATGGAGAGTCGTTAGTTTTGTCGTCGTTAAATATTATTTTCGAGTCGTGTTTTCGGGTGGAGCGTGTGGAAAATTAACGAGAAGACAGCTTGTCGATATGTGGGCGAGCGTTCGCCACATATTGAACGTGAGGCGGTTGATAATGTCACGCTGTGTCGATTCGAGTCACGTCGTTGTTTTTCCAATTTTTCTTAATCATTGAATTTGTTTTCGGTGTGTCTTTTTAATTATTAACCAGTCAAAATGAATTCATTTTTATATTACTTTAAAAATATTCATTTTATTATTTTCTTATTTATTGTTGTATATTTTTTTACCAAGAATTTTAATAATGAGATTTCTCGAGAACCATACTTAAATTACCC
The DNA here is from genome assembly GCA_028571205.2 of Hydropsyche betteni. Taxonomy (NCBI): domain Eukaryota; kingdom Metazoa; phylum Arthropoda; class Insecta; order Trichoptera; family Hydropsychidae; genus Hydropsyche; species Hydropsyche betteni. The sequence goes on along the minus strand of JAOXNN020000086.1, from coordinate 2,999,895 downwards.
TTTAACTTATTTTCATTCATAATTCCATCTTAAAATTCATCCCTTCGCCCAAAAATACCTTCAAACGAAAATTATTACAAACCACCCTTAAATTACCCTTAAATTTATTTCCAGATCTGATTAATGTTTAAATACTGACTAATGGTAAATTTGAATACAGACCAAAAAAAATGAGAGTCAAAATATCATGTAAATAAAATTCTCAAATTCTTTTTATGTCGATTTCGAGTAATTTAGATTCCTCAAAACTCAAAAATTCTCAAAAACTTGAAAATTCATGGTCACTACTGTTAACTGTATTCGTAATATAATATTATAACATTTTAATAGCTTATTCTTGTCAAATGCTTCTGTTGGTTTGTAAAATAATGGTAAAAAATAATTTTAATATTTAGTTCTATTCATTGATTAGGGATCCCAAAATTGGCAGTATTTTAAATTTTTTCTAAAGATAACTTAAAGGCAACAACAATTAATCCTAAATCAATTGAACGGAATATTCTTCAATGTTTTTTTGAAACTAATGAAAGTTTTAAATTGGATGATTTTATTTACTATCGTTTTCACAATATTACCAGTAATGGGATTCCTATCAATGAAAAAAATATAGGCAGTTTACAATGACGATTCATTGACATAGTGTATATTTAGGTCAATTTTTATCAATATTGAAACAAAACACGGGAAGATGAGTAGCATCTTGGTTCTGAAGAGAACACGAATCTCTAACTAATGAGAGATAAATATTCAAATGCCGCCGTCTGGGCATGATAAATTAGCATATTCATTAAATTAATTCATGTGTGAAATGGGATAGTCTCGATTAGTATGCGAGGTTTGACAACGGGGAAATTGGTTCGGAACGAGTTCGACTTCTGAGAATAGTTAAGACACATAGCGTTAAGGCTGAACCACACCTGTCCTCCATATCGTTAAAACACAAATTCGAATTTCTCTATTTGCAAGGTGGAATCCAGAAATCGTCGATGTATTTTCGGTGAATGTTCTTGTAATTGCTGATAATGGTCGTTGTGAGTTTGTGTACGTGTGAATATAGTGAAAATGTTCTAGTCATAAAAAAATCTCAATTTATTTTTTTATGTTTAAATGCGAATACAATTTATTTATATGGGCGCTTGTATATGCGATTTCAATGGCATTCTGAAAAGATACATTTTTTACTTTCATCTTATTTACGATGAGCGACGTGTGAAATGGTTCCTTGTATATTCTTTTTTACGAGCGACTTTTTTCGCAAAATTAGAATTTGTAGAGGGATATACGAAACAGTGATGCGCAAATATGGAATTCTTGTAAAAAAAACTGAAAAATTCTAAAATATGAAAAAAATAGATTTAAAAGCTCAAACGAAAACATATGAAATGTTGAATATTATATTTTTTTCACAAACAAATTTCATAACTGCGTAGTATATTTTATTCTTCGAATGAAATTTTCATTTTATGATTAGAACACATTTCCATTAATAGTAAACCTTTAACCTAAGCGAAACAGCTTTTACCTTGAAACTGAAACTCATTCCCTCAGCACCATACAATATTAATGACTTGAGACACACACACCCAATCACGAGAAAACATGCAAATTATGATTGCCCCAACCCAGGGGGTGGGTCCTCCCGCACATCCTTCGGCGAAAACATGTCGATACGGTTATCTGATATTTATCATCTTAGATGAGATCCGGGATGGAACCAGATGGTTTATCCATCTCGAAATTAAATTGTAACAATTTCCATTCGGGAAACTTGATAACGAATTAATCTCGAGCTGAGATAATAGGCTCTCCGACCGCCTCCGGAGTGCTTTTATGCGATTAATTAATCGATGTGCAAAGAAAGTGGTTTTTGGTTGTAGCTAGTTTCGGATTTGCGATGTTCAATTGTTGTGGGAGTCTGTTTCTATTATATGGATATTATATGTCGTTTAGCGTTTTATTAACACTTCAAAGATGGGATAATGTTCGTATACGACACTATTTGGCACACACGGCTCTCACAGTGGATGTTAGATTTTTGCGACGCATAATTATCATTATTATATCATCAAAATCACTATTTAAATGATGGAATTAAATTTATAAATGGGTCGGTTCATCAAAATATCCGTTTAGTCCTAGGTTACTCGCGTAGCGTCTGCTGGACACCAGTACATATAATTTCTGTGATAAATTCGTAAAAAATGTTATTTTTAAATAATTTAAAGATTTATCAGTGAATTTATGAAACTTAGCATTGCAAAAATCACAGATGCTGTTTTTTTTTATTTCTGACAAAATTTGGTGCTAGTTAACCGTTTTTCTTCGTTATCGCATTGTTTAAAAATCACTTTAACGAAATCGATTATAAAATAACAATCAGATTCACATATAAATTTTTTTTGCAAACTAAATTATGAATATTGATGCAATAGAAAACAGAAAAGTATAATCTTTAACACCTTTCATATTAGAAATAAAACTCCTATCAATTTTTAGTTGATCAAATTTTCATATTGATTTAAATTCCACAAATATCATTCAAGACTATCGAAAATTATTGAAATGAATCATTGATTCATCAAAAAGAGAGTTTTTTTTTTGATTTTATGGTTCTAAATATATTTTTTTTCCGCTGACTAATATTCCGGTTTGTAATTGACTGATTGTCTTCATATATTAAAATACAACCCAAGAATTAAAATTTTTTTTTTATTACCTATCGAATTTCGTACAAAACACGGTCAAAACATATACTCATCCTCGTCCACCACACATTAAAATACCCTCACCCAACACACCGAAAACCCAAGGCACACAATAAAAGTAAATTACAATTTCACAATGCATAACGGGCCAAAATCGCGGCGGACGTTTTTCAAAGCGAACGGCCGCGTTGCGGCGGCCATCCTCGCAGGTCGGTTTTCCATCAGCCATTGTGTTGTTGAGATTTATGAAACATCCACGGTTGACACATGTGCTTTTGCGGCACACGAGAAGGCCCTTGATTTATAAACGGTGTCCTGTTACCGGTGTGGGTGGAGTTATTGTGAGAGGAATGCAAATTTTTGCACGCAACCCCAAATGAATGGGGGTTCGAGCTTATTTTTATCGAGTGAGCTTTTGGTTGTGGATGTTTTGAAAATGTATCGTTTTACCGAAAAAATGATTATGACATAATATGATTGATATAGTTGTATTTCCAATGTACGAGAATGTTGTTTAATATTTTTTTTATGTATGATGGATTAATTTGAAATGTTACCAAATGAAATAATTTATTTTAAAGCGGCGGTCTGCTATTTTCGATCTCTCGAAAATATGATTTATGATTATTCTGAAAAATTGGAAAGGAATGATAAATGAATTCAAAATGTTGTGTAACTCGATTTCGGTACGTAGATGTTATTTTCATATATCATTTATGTTGAATCGATAACGTTTCCCGTTTATTAATGTGAAAACGTAAACGTTTCGAATGTACGTGATATCGAAAATGTACATTATCAATAAATCGCTTCTTTAAATTTTTCTGTTTAAATCTACATTATTATTTAAATAATACCTGAAATCAAACCGAATTACGATTCAGCACATGTATATCTGCAGTTAATTCATAAATAAGCGATACCCGAATATTAAACACACTAATTTTCCGGCTCAAAAGCTCGTTACGTTTGCCGCTAAACACCGATAATAGCTCCATTCAAAGCCATAAAACACGTATGCGATAATCTTATTTTTTGGCGCGAGTTTTTCCCGCTTTTCCGTTCAAAATACGCGGCCGTAAATTACGCGGGCGTGAATAATGGCATTCGTCGGCATCCCTGTTGACAGCAACGGTAACGATATCCCTTAAATCAATGTATGAAATATGAATCATTGTACAAATGGGATCATTAATAACGCGATTTCCCTCCGGCGGAAATCGAACGCCGCTTTGTACCGACACCTTTGCAAAACGTGGTGGTTTTTGGCTTATTTTTGCCGTATGGTTGACCAAACGGTTCAATGATGGCTTTTTCTCTCAAAGTAGTATGGTGGTTTGTTATTGATATGCACAAGTGTCGAAGTTGCACGGGGAATTTTAAACTCTGTCTCGAGGAAAGTTTGGGAGATAAATTAAATCAGCGCAAAATTTATCTGGGCACCGAGAGAGTTCTCGAGTTTCGCAACTGAGACATATAAAGTGTGTTCTTTGGTAGGGATATTGAAATTTTCATTGCAACAATGTCGCATTGAAGTGTTGTCGGATTATGGCGGATGCGAGTGGTGTTTTTATGGACGCCGAAAAGTTTGTAGCGAACGATGGAAATAATAAAACGCTGTGGTTTAATGATTGTTATATTTCTTTCGCCGTTTTAAGACACTCTTAAATTCATCTGCGACTTTTCCTATTGCTTTCTGCGAACAAGTGAAAACTATATAATAATTTTATACATCCAATATATACTATGTAGTTTGATAAAAAGAAAAACTTTACGACAATCTAACATTGAAAAATTTATTTGTATACTTTTAATTAATTTGTTTCTATATATTATAAAATATTTTTAGAAAAGACACAGAGGTGCTTTTATATATTATATAATATAATATGACTGTAAGTGCATAAAATCTGCAAATTACATGACATTGACATTTTTTGTATTCAATAAAATATTACATTTTTCCCAATACAAAAAAAACATGAATATTCGATAAATGCAAATATTCAAAACGTTTACTAAATTTGTCACGTGAAACTTCAGCTACTGATCCTCCATATATAAAACTCCCTCCATATGTATAATATATATAGAAAAGCGTACGAGTCAGTACTGTAGAACGTAGTGTAGTTCACCTGCAACAATGGCTCGATAACGAGGCCAAAGGAAGTGGCTCGAGATCGTGGCATGAATATGCAAACAAGACTACTTTCTAAAAGCTAACACAACAACCTCCCAACACTATAAAATTGAAAATCTCTATCCTTGCAGGGGACCTCCTTCAAGCGAAAATCTAATTGCGAAAAGCTTAATTGCGACGCCTTCTGTTGAAGATCCTCTTGACGAAACTACTGTGACTTTGTAGCAGGGAAAGAACCAGAATAGGAGAGTGGTCCTTTTCAGTTGTAGGCTTGCTTATGCACTTCCAGTCGAGGTATACATTGACGTGTGTCGTTTTGGAATCGTGCCGGATGCCTGGTGATCTAGCAGATCGAAGAAACTTGTTCGAAACTAATTTTGCTCGCTAATGGCTTGTGCCCGATGGCGATTGATGGTCCTCGACAGAGAGAAGTTCTGTTAAGTGGTAAAGGAATGTATATTGAAATATATTTGTGAACGTATTTCGATAAATTAGTAAATGTTTGGTATTATTGCTTTAATGAACTTTGATATAAACTATAAATTTACACCCACTCGAATACATTTCAAATTTTTTAATAAATCAAATTTTGTAATTTATACATATGAGTCATTGACTTAATATCGAGAGTGGTTAAAAAATTAATCAACAAATCCCGAAATTTATCTGTAATAATAAATTGACATGAATTTGGTGTATGGTATAAAGTTTATGATTTATTCATTTTTTCGTTATCTTCGATGATATTATATTATTATATTCGGCTTATATTTTTGAATATTAAAACAGGTCGTGTATCAAACTTTACTTTAAGTATTGGCTTAAAATATTTATTTTGATAATGACTGTATAGTATAATATTTGATTTGAATCAAAGTGGATTTTTTTTACTCTATATCAAAATTTATTTTATAACTTTTAAAAATATTAAGACAAACAATGTGTATTTGTGTATAATATTATATATAACGATTTAGGTATGAGGGTGGGATTCGTTACGTACTTTTTCTCGTCTGGAGAATTTCTTCTCTGGCGTGATTGTTTCCATCGCAAAGTTAATTCTTCGTGAAATGTTTTGGATTGATGTTGTAGGATAGGAATTGGTATTGGGAGGAAAATGCCCGAGAAATTGTCAGCGGCGGTGGAAATGCGGCAGATTGTTTTTCCGAATGAAACACAATACCGTTTCGAACTTGTCTCCGTTGCGGCTCACGATCGCGTACAAGACACAGACGACATCAAATCGATATTAAATCATGATTAGTTACTCTATATGAAATATAATATTTGAAGTACGTATTTTCCATTTACAATTTCGATTGCATTTTTTATTGAATTGATTCTGGACTCTCGTGTTTTAATCGCCGCATCTTCTACGCACGAGCTATACGTCCCTTTATTACCAAACGGGTCATAAAGGGAGCATTATATGCGAGTAAATAATAAAAATCAATTTCGAAACAGTTAATATAAGATGTATTTTTGTATATAAAAATCGAAAAAAAATTTAATATTACAAAATAAAATTTGTATAATGTTACGTATGTCGTTTTTAGCGAAGTATTAAAAAAAGGCTTTTTGAATGAGAGTGTATTTGCGTTAAAAACAAGACCAAGAGGACTACGTTAAGCCTCATCCACATAGTAGAAAAAAACTTCTTCAAAAGACATCGACTCCGTCACTCCACGTCTCGTTTAAAATTTAGAACAATGGGCCGCTTACGCCACTCGCACTAGGGATTACGTGCTCCCACTAGAAACTCCACGTACTGGGCCAGACGACTTTCTTTGAGCTTTCCGAGTTTTCTCCCACCAAGCATCCAGCTTCTTTCCTCGAACGGCGGCCTACCTCATTCTTCCGTCATTCTTTCACCTTCCCACCACCTTCCTAAGTATTATACTACCGTTGCCTTATCTAGAGCACGCAAGTGTCATCAACAATTCGACGCTCAAAGGAGCCCCCGCATTCCTCCTGCTTGGAATTCTGTCTGGAGGCTTCTAGCCGGGGATATGGCGTTCTCGTCTGGGGGAATTTGTACGTTGGATGCACTTTCCAGTAAGAAGAGCATCTGGGTCACTGCCGGGATCGACGGATGTTTGCTTGTGATCGTGTTGCACTATTATATCGAAAGGGCGGATGTCAATTAGTTCTTCGTCGTTGGTCTGTTTGCTGAACGGACTTTTGAATGGCATGTCAGGAGAAAAAAAATGTGATCCGATATTGAATCTGCCTGTATCTGTATTTGTGTATTGAAAAATATTCTGTTTGAATCCGATTGAATTTTTGAGCTGAAAGCTTTTTATGGATTTTAATAAAAAAATCTGTAAAAAAGTAATTTTAATCTAGAAATATAAATAGTAAAATTAATACATATTTAATATTAAATTAAAATATGGAAATGAAAATACCAAAATTTTTACGATTGACATATTATATATTCCGAATTGTGTCATTTATTGTCTCCGACCACGAAATATGCAGGTTTTTTATTCATATGTTCGACTCGCATTATTCGTAGCATAATATATTTTTGTGAATCGCTGAATTTAGCCGTATTTGTTACACGCATTTTTCCTCGCCCAGTCAAGGAATATAATAATATATATGAAATGTAATATTTCCGTTTCCGCTTGCTAAAGCACATTTTTCTTTCGACAACTGCGCAATCGGAGCAAATTTATGTATAACCGTTACGTCGAATAAAATTAAATAACTCTCCTTACATCGTTTTTATAACGGCGATAATAGCACGTTATTACGAAAACATGAATCTAGATATGAAATATTATCGGCAGTTATCACACATAATTATGTTTTCAATTCATATTATTTCCGCAATAAAAATTTGATAAATTTTTTTTAGTATCACTTTTATATATGATGGAAAAAGCTGAAAGTAAACCTTTCCTTTATTCAGACTTTTTTATTCAACCTTTTCAGACTGTCGCTCCAGACGGCACGCATCGGTTGAATTTTTACCCTCACATGACCTACACCTGGAAGAAAATTCTGGGAAACCGTGAAAAATCGTCGATAACAAAAGCGAAATCGTCTAGATTGAAATAAATCATCCACTCTTTCAAAGGTTTCCTTTGTGTGTTCAGGGTCTGAAAGAGCGATTGCATACGGAAAGCGCCAACGCTTGCATTTTCCGCAAAAAAGATTCAGCGTTACAACAACGTAGTTCCTCCAGCGGAAAACCCACTTTTGTATATCAGATGAAAATTAATCGCGGAACAATTAAATTTATCGGTTTCCGTTCGCGTTAAAAAGGGCACGTCCTTAATAAAGTCACGCCTTAGCCTCCTTTTCCATTCGCGAGCGGTGGAACGGGCAAATTAAATTTGGTTTGAGTAAAATGAAAGGAAAAAGGCAGGAAAACTGCGCCTTTCTTTTTTAAGGAATTAATTCGGGTCGACGTGACGTGACGTACGGTTTTGTCGAACGTCAATGCGTCTTTTGTGTGGCGTCAAACGCGAGAGTCACGGCTGCGAAAATCAATCACGACCATAACTATTATACACATTTTATATTTAACTTAAAAAATATAACAAAAATAATTTTCGACTAAGCTTCATACTTTATTTTAAAAAAATACATAAAATAAAACGATTACCAACTTTTTTCTTTGCCGCACTCTGAATGCCGTATCATGGCTAACTCAATCACTGCTTTTCCGACCTTACCAGATATTTTCCCGCATTTTTGCCAAGTCAAAGGACCAGATATACTCCTGTGGCAAACGTGTACATAGTCTGAGAGCTATTTTATTCTATTTCGAGGAGAAATATTCTATTTGATGCGAGTTTCGCGTCGCGATAAAGTGACAAGGTATTCCGCGACAAACGAGCGAACCGTAACGATCGCCATCGGCGTATATTTACGCTCGTTGCCGCATCGGAAGCTTCTGGTAGACACTTCATCGGGCACAATCACCGGAAAGAAAGTGCTACATGCCACATCGAATACGGAGAAATCTTCTCTTGGTGTTCTTGTAATATATTGGTGAAGAAAAATTGAGAGAGATCGAGAAAATTTGAAGAAAATCGAATGAAATCAGTAGGCGATACGAAAATTTTGGTTTGAGTATAATATGCAATTTATTTTAGATTTATTTTTTTTGTAAAAACTCGTTTTAAATGTGTGCTCTAAATAGGTATGTAATTTTCTTCGATTTAAGTTTTCGCTAGACTGCAAAATGCATACGATGGAATTGAATGTGTAAGCTAATGCGAAAATTATACGAGTATGTATTATACATATGTGTTGTGTCAAAGGGATTCGATAAGTCGATCAGATAATTCAACATCAAAGCTTTTCAATAGTGCTAGATTGAAGCTCGGTAGGGGATGTATGCAACAACGATTCATTATCGTTATACAACCTAAATTTATATATAGGTATAAAATTACGTAGTATTATATCAAACACAATATTACATGATTACGTCAAATATAATATAAAATTCTCGTAATAAAGATTCTTAATAAAGTATTTAAGTTTAAGAATTATTATGGTTTTAAAAATAACATTTATTTTGAAAATTTTTATATCTTTTCATTTATCCGTTCGCATTTTATATTTGAATAGATTTATGTAATTTGTTAAATTTTTATGTTCATGATTTACATTTGTATTATATTATAAATGAAAATTTTTGCTTCAATTTATTAATATATTTTTTTATATAAACGACGATACAAAAAAGTAATATGTTTATGATAGATATTTGAACAAATATTCAAAACGCGTAATACATCAGAAAATTTTTATTCGCTTGATATTCGTCGTTTTCTTTTACGACTAGGAAAGGTAATGACGCAGTTTGAATTCAGTATTGACTACGTACTATATAAAATGATTTTTTTTTACTTTTACTTTTTTCCTAATAAAACGACGTTTTGAAGATATTTGGGTATCGGTTCACGTCTTTCCGGGAATGGGAGTCCGTTTTAAATCCGTACGCTTTGCAACGGGCACGTTCCTGATATATTATCTTTAGGAAACACTTCCTGTGTAAGCAAAATAATCCTCTTTATTGTGTTTTTTCCCTTAAGCATTTTGTATGGGAAGGGTTTCTCTCTATGTTTTCCTAGCAAAATAAAATAAAAGTGAACGTTTATGAACCCACGCGCATGATGACCGCCCATTGAAGTGCAAAAGAAAACGCAAAATTTACCACTTTATATTCATTGGTAGTTCGTAACATGTTCACGTATTAAAAAATCGAACTCTCTTCTATTTTTTTTTATAAATATATAATACTTAAACATGTGAAAAAATGTAAGACGCGAACTATGCGAAGAAATATAATATAATCGGTGCTTAAAGCGCAAACTGATAAACTTTACATATAAATCAGCGGTAAGAAAAATTGAAAAAGTTTCCATTTTTTTTGTTTTGTTGCGAGCACAGAACCGTTCTAGAGATTATCCCGGTTAAAATTTAAAAGAAATAGCGATTTATAAGAAAAAAGTTTTTTCTGTAAAGATAGAAGCCCTTTATAACTTTTCGAGCATTTCGCACTTCTAATCGTTCGTTACATACACTCTTACGATATTCTTGAAACGTCGACTTTTGCTTGTTTTCATCATTATGAAGTTTTTTCTATTTTATAAAACCTTTGTTTTTATGTATTTCGGTTCATAATTGTTTTTTTTCTTTTTTGTATTTTATTTACAGCATTAATTAGACGCGTCAAATTCAACAAAAATTTATTTTCGCTGAAAAATACACTATAACTATAAATAAATAATGAAAATAGTCACAATAACACAAAAAAAAAATACATCGGTTCAATCAAGAACATAAATTCAGCATGATCAGAATTTAGTGAATAAAAATCACCGTTATATTGTAAGGAATAACGAGACGAATTGTAACGGCGATCGAACGATTCGTTAACGCGTTTTCAATACGCCAAATCGAAACAAACGACCGAAACGAGCCCCAAATACCAAACAAACTCGACGGGAAAAACGGGAAAACTCTCCTCTAAATAAATCGTTGCCTTTTTTTCTTTATGCGAATCACCGCGTAAAATCTAAACTATACGCCGTTCCTCGCGCGCAATTTGCTCTTATAGAGTAAACTGTCGGTGCCGAAGCAAATAAACATCAGTTCTTAGCTGGAACGGGATTTGGCTTCGGCGTATTTTTGCCCTTTGTTCCGATCCGATGCCCGGGAAAAGTTAACGTGGAAAATTCAGTACGTGATCGGTGTGAAAATTTATGCTAAAATACGTAAATCCGTCAATATTTATATTGCTTCGTTACATCAGGTGCGCGAGTTCATGTTTGTAAATACGGTTTGAAGTAATTAAAAATTATAAATATTGAAATTTCATAATCGTCATTCATAAATTAATATTTTGATTTAATTTTAAGCGGGGTATTATTATGAAAATTTTGATAGATATAAATTGAATATATTTTATATATATCGTCGAAAAGTTTTCTGTAATATTTGTATATCTAAATGTATTATTTTCATAATGAGATGTCCCTTGATCAAAGTGTTTCATGTTTTATTTGCGTTGTCGCTCGAAGACATAGCATGAACTTGAGAACGTGCAATTGAAATGTCAATTACTACAACTGACAAATAGAATTCTAGTCTGAATTGATAAATTGATTGCTTTCTAAAACAAAGACCGTACTTAAAAATTGTAATCAATTGTGTTGGTAATCTTGATTAAATTCGAAAACATCAAACGCACCATTTATTACGCAACAATCAATTTGAATATAATTCATACAAAATATCAATAACCATTCAATATTCTGAAAATCAAACACAACGAATGTCGACACGTCGACCAATCAAATTTCACATTGTTAAAAACGACACGTAATGCGCGTTATATTATAAACATTCACGAATCGCCAAAGCGCGCGCGGCATTTTGCATATTCGCCCTTCTTATTCGGAAAGTGCCGAAACTCAAATCGACCGGAATTATTCGGTTTATTTTCCCAGCAGTTTGGCGCACTTATCGAGCACGAATTCGACTCGAACAAATAGGGCGAGAGGCACATACATGTACGAGCGATCGAGCTTCGAGCGAATTCGAAAGTGCACGGCTCCTATGCGGGATATGTTTATCCGGGAGTTTGTTCTGAGATAGTCTAATACGTGGAGATGTACGTAATAGGGGATGTTGTCTTGTTTTAGGTTTTAAATGGCTTTTTTATTATAAAAAAAAATATTATGAGCGATGACTTTTTTTAATGTTTAGTTTTTGTAGTCTTATTTTGAAAATTGGTTAGATATATATAATAATTTCGTACAAAAGTGCTTTAAATGTAGACATTTTTGGAAATATCTGAATATTTTAGACATGATTTTTTTCAAACAAGAAATATAAAAAAAACTCTAGTTTCAATTCAGCAAGTTTTTTTATAAGTAATCGTGTATTTTAAATAGTTTTGTAAAAATATAGAAGTTTTTATTTATATTTCTGGATTAAATACACAATAAACAAACACAAAATAAGACTTGTCTACCGTGTTACTTTTTATTTGGGTAAAATTAGTGCGTAGTTGCAAGATTTTGAATTTTTTCTTAAAAATCTTAATAATAATAATAATAACTTGAAAACTATGATACTTCACACTTAGGTATGTTTAGCTTGAAATCTTTTACATAACATGACCTATCACATATTTAAGGCTTTAAGGGGAAATTTAATACCCATATTAAAAAAAAAACAATATTTTCCTGATGTGCAACAAAAAGCTTTCGATATCCTGGAACTGGCCGAACTTCCCCAACCAACAACTCCAACGTTCGCTTTCGCATTTTCAATAACGACCAACCGTTTGTTTTCGTTTACTGTTATCGAAGCGTCTCGCAAAAGTCTCACAGCTGTACACGTCCATCGATAAATATCGTTTAGATTGCGCACATTGCGCGCCAAAATGTTGAAAACTCCTTTTCCGCACAAGACCTTGGTACATTTCTGCGGCACTGCGTAAGTATTTTATTCCGCAAACTATTTCGTCAATTTTGTGATACAGCACAAGGGACAAAAGCTTATTCTCGTGTGACAAATCACGAGCGCCATCTATGCATGATTAAATGTATGAAAATCATTTTCTTTTTGTCTCGGACCGTGCCGATGATGAACATTCGGTTATGACTCCGCCCCTACGTTACGGTCCGGCTATTTCATTTTATTCTTTCCTATATATTAGTGCTTTTGCTATGAGAGAGCTTTCGGCGGGTGTGCGGCACATGCGAATGTCGCGTCCGAGCCGAGCAATTACCGAAAGTGGTTTTTGCGAGACGTCAATACGCGTTGCTTCTTTATTTGCGGAGGTTGTTATTTTGCGGTGGATAAATTTTTCTTTGTTAATTGAGCGGACGATTTCGGCCGCTTTCTCATGATATCGGTGTGTATATTGAAAATATTTCCGTAGGGATTCTCGTATCTGAATTTTCAGTTTTGGTATATATAATATGAGATGTAAAAATTATTCAATATGATTCGGGAATACTAACTTTATTTTGACGTGAATATATATGTGAATGATGCATATTGCATATTTTCATATCTGAATTTTTGCAAATATACTGAAAGAGGTATTTTTATATTATTCGGAATTATTAACATTTAAGAGAGCTATGAAAACTTATGGAGGATGTTGAACATTTTATGATAAAATTATTACTATCTCATGTTTTTATTTCCTTGTTTTATATATTTGTGTAAAAATAAAATCTTATTTAAATTTAAAAATACAATAAAATATTGAAGATTCAAAATAAACTAAAAACTGAACAGAAAAACTAAAATATCGAAAGAGGAAAACCGATATCGAATAAACATTATTCCCAATAAGACCATATACAATAGGATTCCACAGAGAATCGCACTACACATATTCTAGAAATATTCACAAAAAAAAACTAGAATAGCAAATTTTAAAAATATACGCTACCGTTAAACAAAAAAAATGCGAAACACACGTTCTCGCAACCGTTGCAAAAAAAATATCAAGGTTTTTTTCAAAGCCGACTTTCCTAGGCGGAGCACCGCAGTGTTCGACTCGAATGCGAATTTTTAAAACGTCGAACTTTTCGCATCGACCCATCGCGTGCCGAACGCCATATTATATGGTGAAAGGTCAAAAAGGGCGGGCTTTTCGAATTCGGATTGAAAGATCCCATCACACCTTTTGAAAACTGAGCGCGCTCGCGGAATTTTGTGCAAAAGGAGTGCTTCTTTTCATGCCCCCTTTTTACTATCGGGGTTTTTGTGAGGCTCGTTTTCTTGTCGCCTTAGGAAAAAGTCGCCCACTATTGCGGTTGTTGTCTTTTGTTTTAACGCAATCTCTTAGAACCGTGTGAAAATGAAAATGAAAAAATCCGATTGTATAGAGGTTTTTTCGTTATCTTTAATATGGAAATGTTATGAAAATGTATAATAAATAGCTTGATATTTTTTTTAATATTGTTTATATAAAATTTGTAATATAGATGTTATCAAAAAAATGTATATTAAAGAAAACGGAATTTCATTGCGTAAATATTTTCTCAGAATACCCTTTATAATACTTTCACAACATTTTCATCCTAATTGAACCGCAACGTTCAACGATAAAGTTTAATTATAACCATTTTGTAGTCGACGATTTGGTATATTTTCAATTTGTTTACGCTGAACTGTTACGCAGTACACAAGGATTTTTTCTTGTCGCGCCAACGAAGCAAATTTCCTCTTTTCGATGGCTGAATCAATTATAAAAACGAAAGATACGATTCTCATTCAACGAAATGGCTCGTTATATAAAACTGTTTGTGTTTCTCAGTAACAATTTCAAAAGGTCGCCCTGAAAACGAATTAATGTTAAGTGATACGTTTCTTTATTTGAACTTGTCGATTCGTTTTTACCGATTTTTTTTTTCGAGTGAAATTTTTTTGAATTATATGGAAAAAGGTAAAATATATAAATCATTTGAAAAAATATATAATTTCTGAATTAAGATTTTTTATAGTATGTTACATAATACTATATTAATATGATGAATAAATTATAATATCTTAAATATATTTAAAAAAAAATAGTTAACGAACTATACAGAAGTAATTAGAACAGTGGTGATTAATATGATATCATTCTGTTATGATCCACGAATACAAATTAATAAAAAAATTACATGTATTGCTGAAATATGTATGATTATGCACTTATTGAACATAAATTTTGTTTATATCGAATAAATACTAGAGAAAAAAAATTCGGGCATTCCTGCCTCAAAAAAATAATATGTTTATCGGACGTGAAAATACTGAGAGAATTCTCTTTTAAATAAAGTTCAGAAACCTATCTTAAAACATAAAATAATACAAAAGAAATGAATCGACAGACTCACGGGTACACTTAGCCCAACAATAATATGATCATAGTTGAAATTCATCGGACGTCGTTAGCGTTTCGCAGAGTCCTTCGCCCCTCGCATATTTCCATTTTTTATGCAGGAGCCTACCCGGGTGATAACATTAAGGTTCTGTCCCGTGGACCCGGCCAAGGAACGGGGGTTCGGGCCCTTTTCTCTTTTTCGTGAGCCATTTCCTCGTGTCCTTTCGCCATGATGGAGTGCGCGCATTGAAAATCCCCGAAAAGTTATCGTGCCAAACACGTTCGCATTCGCACGCACGCCAGGTCTTCGTTCCCCTGTCTCTAAATAAAGTAAAAAAATTCTGGTCGTGTTTGTAAAAATGTGTGTTCGGACTTTTTTCACGGTGTTTGTTTTCTCGGTCGCGATTTGCATGCGAATTTTCGGGTTGTGGGTCAAAACGGGGTAAACGATCTTGACGAATTTTCAGTTGGTTTGATTCATGTTTATCGAATGAAAAATTATTTTTGTTATAAAATTTAATATTTATTCATTAGAATATAAAGGTTTTCTAATACAATTGTTATAATTATAATAACACGTTTCATTATCCCCTATATATAATAGCGGATATCTGTCTGTGTGTGTGTCTGTGTGTGTGTGTATCACAATGACGCTCACGACTTTAAAACGATCGACGGTCGTTTTTTCGAAATAAAAACCAGAATTAAAAGTCAGACCGGGATTCGAACCCGGG
>JAOXNN020000086.1:2951259-2979351 GCA_028571205.2 Hydropsyche betteni | reverse complement strand
CGCGATTTCTATAAAGGACAAAGTTTAATTTCCAAAAAACAGACTCAGAGAACTTTCTGTTTTATAAGTATATAGATAGATAGATAGATAGATAGATTTAATTTCGTATAAATGAAATTTTACCTTTATTTTTTTACATTAATTAAATAGTTTAGAATAATATTTTTATGATAAAATCCACATATTTTTGTTCGGTAAAGAAATTTTATTAATTAAAAATATAATGTGTTTTTGCCATAGCAGCAACTTTTATTCAGTATGAATACTTCGTTCTCAAGCACTGGTAGCATTCACGTTACAAGGTTAGCTTTTAAAAGGACAAAACTGAACAACAAATTGTATTTGAGCAATAAATATGAAAAGTTTTCGGTTTGTTTGCTCCACACAAAAAGTTCCAAAAGAACGTTTCGAATACTTATATTGAACAATCGAACAAATTTTTTGAGAAAATAATAGAAATCGTACCCCTCCGTTCTGCCGAATTTTCCGAGTGTTATTTAAATTGTGAAAAAAAGTGTCTTAATAAGATAAAATTCAATTTGAAATGTGCTATAAATTATTCACGAACACGATTCCTCTTTGTGTTTGACGATTGTTGTTTTCATTTCATCGAAAGATAACGTTTTACAAAAATTCGACGAGGATTTGCTAAAATAATAAAAAGCGGATAAAAGTAACACAGAGAATCTCCACGGTAACAATGTACGGTTTTGAGCACCTTTCTCAGAAAGAAATACTTTATTTTACGATAGCATCATTCCTCGTTCTGTATTTTTATTGCTATCGATGAGTGTTCGCGGGAATGAAACGAATGAGTCGTTTCACGACCGACCATTATTTTAATTTTTCAATTAATGAAAGATCTCTTTCAACAACATAATACGATACGAAGTGCTCATTTACGCTATGAAATATACGATACTGTTATAATGCTCATTATTCCAGCATTACCGCCCCTTTCACACACGTTTCATTAAAAAAATATTAGGTGGAGCTTATACTTATATAATGTTCCTGTGTTGTCGAGATAGGGAAAATGAATGCTCACATCAGTGTGAAAACTATTCTCTATCTACTACGTAGTAATGAGGGGGAAAAATACGAACCAGAGAGGAAGCTGGATCATAAATGAACATGTTCAAAACGACAGCATGTTTCTCATGCGACAAGAAACGTCTGGAAAATCCCCATTTATATTAATATGATTTTCTAAGAAAAAAATTTCCTAGGCCATGTAAGCATTTATTTTTAGTTTGATTCGGGTGTAGTTTTTGTCATTTGAACATTCCTACGGATTTCGTTGCTAAATAAATAAAATACGCTTCAAATAATATTTTGGATTATGTTAAAAGTATATATTGAAAAATATACGATGGAAAAATATCACATTTCGAATTCAAATAAATTCAAGAGGTTATTTATACTAGATTTTATTAAAATATTTATGGGAGTGTGTTATTCGCTCTGATCCATCCAGACGCTTATTAAGCCCAGATTTCATTCACGTTAATAAAAATGGATGAAAATTTTACGTTCATATTAAAAAGAATTCAAAATAATTTCGGAAAATTCTAAAAATACACTCCTTTTCGTACCTTTTTGTAAATGCATTTATTGGAATAGAAACATCAAATTTTCATAAATGAACGTTAGAAAAATATCCTAAGTTTATTTCGAGTACAGTCAAAAAAACCAATTTATGTTTATAAATATTTGATTGATCCCACGAAAAAATCAATGGCATTTATATTCATTCGTTCGCACAATATTTTTCCATTCAAAAGATTTCTTTTCATATATAATAAGAAAACGGAAAATTACCTCAAAAACAAAATCTCAAAAAAGTCACATTTAAAACGTCACATAAAGTTGTGGGCGTATACATAGAGCCACGAGCTTTTCGTCATGTACAAACTTTCAGAAAACCGTACGCCATTTTCGAAAAAGCGCTACGTCCCTACACTCGCCTTTTACTTTATACTTTTTTACTCCTCCCTTTTTCAGGTTTTTGCTTATTTTTCGCTATTTTTTTAATATCCCAGCAAAGCGTAGCGAACCCGTAGGCCGTTTAATAACTCACGGGTTAAATTATAACGCGGATTGCATACGCTGGGCCGTTTTATTGGGCGAAACGAAAACGCGAAGGCAAATTAAATTTTTGCTTAGCGCGCGTCCCTTTAAACTGAATATAAATTTCTTTATACGTTTCGGTGTTGGATTTGAATTTATTTTTATTCGCTGGCTCTTCCGTATTTACTGCTGTTTTCGGATTACGTCGCTTGTACGGGCGAGAGCTTTTAAATTCAATGTGTGTGCGTGTGTGTGTGTGTGTGTGACGGAGATTTCAGTCGGGACTAATTGAGTCTCACTGTGTATGTTTTTTCATTATATTGTGAAACTAAAAGCGGGGTTTTGTTGTAAAAATATATTGTTATTTTCATTTTGCTCAAAAGTTTTCACACGTAAATGCTGTTCTTCAACGTTCAGCAATAGGAACTAATGGTACTGTAAGCTTTATTTTGATGTTCGCATAATAGTTGTTTTCGGGTTTTTTATCGCCCATCTAAGAAAACACACACATTTTTTTATATTTTCTCAATAAATTTTGGGTTATGTTGTTGATGAAAATATATCAAAGGTACTTTAAAATTTTACTTAACAGCCAAGAAACGTTATGTAATATTATATTCTATCTACAATAAAAAATATATTTGCAGCCCCTAGTTAAAATCAATAGTAAACTTTTCCAAGAACTCTTATCGAAATAAAACTTTGAGAAACTTTTTTATATCTACGATCAATAAAAAATTCAATTTTGCTACGCCCAAAACAACTGAGCTTATCTAGATGCGTAAATTAGCAAATTAACGATCTCCTTAAACGTCCAAGGAGGCTTCTCTGCTCACTAAACGGTTTATCTTTTACGAGCGAGCACATCAATGATTCAAATTTCGCCTCCGTACCATAAAGAAAGCCTTTCGCCTTTTCGCCACTTTAATATTTATCCTATCCGAAAAGTCTTTTTCACTCTATGTACAGTGAGATTAATCAAATTAACACAATTCACTCAAACTCGTAGATGAAAAGAGAAAAATAAACGAGCTCACATTTTAAGCGTTTCAAATTAATACTCAATAATAAGTAAAAATTTGCGATATTTTATCGAGATACAAATACATAATTTCAACAAAAAACTGCTCAATACATTATTTATGAATGTAATTTCACTGTGTATTCAAAAATATAGATTGTGCCTTAAAACGGATTACTTGTACATTAGAAAAGTATATGATGTGCATTATTCCCGGTTCATTAAAGAATCTCGTATCGAGCGTTATTTTATTCATAGTGTGCAATAAAAAAATATTTTGTGCAGTATAAAGTGAGTATTAATAAAAACATGAAATTTACAATAGAATGAATAGTTTGTGTATTAAAATGATAATGGGAATGTTGCCAGAGTAAAATAAATCTCTTCAAGTAATATAGTATTACTGTTAACTACATTTTAACAATTTGGTCCGTTTCACAATCAATGTTAATTTTTTTCCATTATTTATCTATTTTATTGGTGTTTTTTGTTAAAAATCAATTTCATTACTTCTATAATATTTCTATATGAATAATATAAGCTTTTTACTCATTCCACTCCTTAATTGAGCTGCACATTTACACGAAACGTTTAATTTCAAACCATTAAAGAGTCAAAGCAATATTTACATAACACCAAAACCAATTTAGAGTTCGTTTGAACAGATCGACTATAATTCAGGCCGCATACACTTGAGAGGAACGAGGTCAGTCCACGGGCAAAAGCCTCTATCTTCCCCGGGAAAGAATAAGGCGAAGGAATTGAGAATAAACACTCTTGATCTGTTTACAAGGGCAATATCAACATTTGCCCCCAGCTCGATAGGGCAAAGAGGGAAAGCTTGTCGTCGGTTCAGTGCCTTGAATTAAACATCACACGGTTCTTTTTCTAGCGAGCTATCACTCACGTGAAACTATGTTTTGAATTTTTACCTGCGTCTCGAATAATACAATATAAAAATGGCTGAAAGTCTGAAATGGATATGGTGTTTCAGTGCAAAGAGAATTCCGCGCGTTCTCGGCAACGATAAGATTCCATTTTGAACGTAGTCAGTGTTAATTTATACGTAGTTTCAGAATTGGCTTGAAGCTAGTGTCGAATTCCATTCGAGCAGTTTTTCCTGGCGAAAAAAAAAATGGAAAATCCGTTCGAATGAGCCATAATTCTTTTTATGCGATAAAGAAAGTCTGGAATTTATCAAAAGATAAGAACACTCGACGACGTGGATGGCATAATTTTTGCGTATTAAATCATTCGAATGGCTTTCGGTGGATACTTACGATCGATAGATCAGCGTCACTTACGAAGGCCGAAATGAAAATTGAAAAATTCTCATTATGAGTGAGGTATGATAAGATTAATATGTTTAACTTTTTAATATAAAATATATCTTAAATAGCGTGTCAAATATATCAAAATTTTACTTTGAAAAAAAAAAAGTTACACTATGTTGCATCGGAATTTATATAGGATGTCTTTCGGGTACGTAAAAGTTTGGAACCGCATTTCGAGGATATAAAATTTAACGATTTTACCGAAGCTGTAAACCAGAATTTTATAACTGAGCAAAATCGTTCGAGCCGGCCGCAGGAAGTTTTTGTACTTATTCGAAGACCGAAAATCTCTCTTCGAGAAAATTCGCGACCTAAAAATATTATTTTTCAATATCATCAAAAATATTTATATTAAACCTAACGAATCTCCGCGTAAATGACTTTGAGCTAAATGACTCGTGCTCTATTAAAAATTTTTTCAAACTGAACGGTCTGCGACAGAATTGCTAATTGCGTGTTTAATTATTTTTTTATATACGAAGTGAAATATCTCAAGTGCTATGTTAATTTTCCGTACGGCTTTGATGAGAATTTGCTTTTATGGATTAATTAGTAACTTGTAATTAATTTTTAAATACACGTTATGGGCATTAAAAATAAATTGACATTCATAAGCAACGATACTTTATTTAAAAAAAAGCGAAAATTCAATATTTTTATTCAACAAAGGCTAACTTAGATTGACGGCTAAGATAATGAAATATTTTCGGATCGAATTATTCGCACTAAAATTCAATTATTCCTAAAGAGAAAACGGATTAAAAAACATAAATTAATCGAAGGATCATTCTTATTTACACCAACTTTTAATAAAGTTAAAGTACAACCGTTGGAATTTTCGCTTAGAAACAGACGATAGTATTCATTGTTTCACGCAAACGGAACGAGCTTTTACGACGTGACCGTAAAGTTAGAAGCCAGCAAATGAAAAACACAAACGCTGCACTGCTCTCCTTATTAAATTCTATACGGAAAATAAAACAAAATATTCCCATGACATTTTCCGAGTGTTTTCAACGCATGACGGATTAACTTGTTTGATTGATTCAATTCGTGTGTCGTGTATCGCGACGCCCTTCGTCAATCTCCAGACGTGGGATTTTCAAACGTAAAAAATTGCCACGGGTTCAGGGAATAGTGCGTGACTCGGTTTGCTATACCGCAGACTTGGGTCGTCAACTGTTGCTGTGTTATTTTTTTATAGGAATAAAACGGAACGTCCGATTTTATGTACGTGTTTTGAATTTAGTGCGGGTTTTTGTGAAGTAATTGATATTTTTTGTGTTGATGAATATTGATTTTTTTTTTATGAAATAAATATTTATGTTCATGTAAGTATAGCGAAAATTGTGTTTATCATTGAATCATATATGAGCAATCATATAAAGTTGATTTTCATTTAAAGTTTGATTCATCATAGATCCTGATTTTAATAATATTCGTTTGTGTTATCAAATAATACCATAGTGATGTATGAAAATTGTATGTAAAATCAACTAAAAATTTCATTTAAATAGTTAGTTGTTTTGACAAAGTTTTAATTTTGTAAGCAATCTTTCAAAATATCAAATTACATTAACGAAATCATATATAGTACTTATTATTAAATTGAATAAACTAAATTAATAAATTAGATATTATACACGGTATACTTTTAATAAAATCAAAATATAATTGGTTTATAAACCAAATTTATTTTGCAATAACCAAACCATATTTAAAAACCTTACTTCGTACACACTTCTCCACTTTATAAACTAAAAACTCACACCAATCAACAAAATATTTCACGCAAACCTCCAACTCGCATTACCTTCATTCCACCAAAACGACTCTTCGACCACACTTTCGCAAACAGACCGCGAAGCGATACGACTCTTCCGCCGTCGAAATCCAAAAGCTCGACTCAAACTTCCACCATTACGAAACCATAACACACAGTTGACAACCCCTAACCAGAACTATTCCGGACCGGATCCACTTTGGGTGTTCGGAAGCGGCGGGCATTTCGCGTATGGTCACGATTGATACGGCCGCACGTGCCCTTCTGCGAGCCACTCTCGTCTCGTCCTTACACAAGTATATCGAGGATATATTATATGTCGTTTTCTGAATCACGATCCAGGAAAGAAACGAAGAGGGACGCCTCCTTGACCCGCCTCGTGGGAGTATGGAGGTGCGGCGGTCACGCGCTTATTTGATCAGCTCCCTCGACCGTGATTCGAGGTTCGGGCAAATTTATTTTCTACGTCCTCTGTATGCCGATGTGTATCGTATAAAATGTACAATAAACTCGAATTTATAGTGGTGTCGATTCGAGAAATTATTTTTGCATGGAAAATCGTCTGGGGCGTGTTGAAGACGGTGGGTTGCATGGTGGCGGTTGATGGTATGTTTATTTGTTAGGGAAAGGTATTTTTGTGTGTTGAAAGTTATTTTTTAAAGAAAATATTTGAAATTTGCTGATTTCATTGAATAAAATGTTTATGAATGATCGGTTGTTAGTGATGAATTTTTTTTAAATATCGTTTATCACATGTTTCTATTTAAAAATTAAGACTTTCTCTTGACAGGCTATTTTTATGTAAATTCTGATGGTTTTTGAAATATTAAAAAATCTCAATTTTTTAATAACAGCTATTTTCATAAGCCTATTTGTATACTGTACTAAAAGCGTGAGCTTTAGAATATGATCAATATTATGTTACAGAACATTTCAAGCGATTTTCGAAATGAAAATTTTCCATTATAAACGTTTTTATAAACACGTTTTGCATCTTTCAATGAATATTCTTAGATTTGAATTAAACGCAACATTTAATTCGAATTAATTTAATTAAAAATCAACGACATTCGATCAAAATACTGTTCAAGTACAGTTTTTGAAGACATAATTACAATTCCCTCGAGTGTGAACGAATTCGTTCGCTAGTGCCTTAAAAGTTTATATTAAATCCGTAGCGATCCAAAGAATTCCCACTGAGTACAAAAATTCCATCGAGAATGCTATACCTTCAAAACCTAGGGATCTAAATCTAAATTTTTCCGCTCGGTTCGAAGTCGAGATTGATACGTATTCGCGACACAATCGATGTGCAAAAAGATAAAAAAACTCCATTTCCAAGGGGGTTACTATTCAAGAATGTTAAATCAACAGTCTTAATCTCGAAAATATAGTGTAAAAATTACTGAAACTTTGAAGTATTAAAATAAAATTTTTCATCTAAAAACTATTGATTTATATTTGTGATTTTTGATTCTATGGACCTCAATGCTTTAGTGAAAGCTCTACTAGTGTGAGGTTCGAGGTAGAAAGGGATGTATATTTGGATATTTTGTAAGGCCTACACTCTCCGGAAAACACTTTGATGTCTCTAGAATTTTCCGATCACCCATGGGAGTCTCCTCCCATTCACTTTCCAGGATTAGGTAGTCCTCAGGACGTATTATCGCTTTGGGATATAAGGGAACCGGGAAACTCTTACATGCACGATACTTGAGAATTTGTCCTCGCATATTCAACGACTTAGTTTCGGATCAAGTTTGTTATTTTTTCAATGAACTCGATTTGTATTCGGCAGTATATTTTCATGTGAATTTTCGTTTTTATCTTTCTTCGCTTTATTTATAAAGGTTACTTTTTAGTTGTATATACGACATAAAAACAAATTAATTTGAAAAATCAGTAACTTATATTCAATCTCATAAAATTCAGAATTTGTTAAGAAATCGAATGTATAAAAAAAAAACACTGACTACGTGTTTCAATTTTTGCTCAAGATCGTGCCAGATTCAATTCACGAGTCACGATATTTCCGAACTGAACAAAAAAAGAAAAGATAAACTTTCTTTTTTCTTATTTGAGTCGAGAATAAGTTTCCGACCGCTCCTTTGGCGTTCTAGTTATGAGTTCGGCGCGCGGAAAATGTTAGAAATTCTCATATTGAAAATTTTGAAGCTCTATTAAAAGCGATAAACCGACATTCTCAACATACATTCGTATATATAAATATCATTCATCGAATCAATTAAGTCTCTTTCAAATATTTTTTTACACATTTTAACGTAGCTAAATCCTATGTGCATCAAACACATCGTTCGTACCATTCATTGAAATTAAGTAATATTTTTTGTGATCAAACTTCAGATAATATTTCATAAATACTTGAACACTTCCTTTTTTAAGCAATTTTAAGGCAAAACAATCAACCACACTTATCTATTGATGTTTTTTATTGATGGAAATCAAAAAAAAAAATAATAAAATTAAACTACAGTATAAAATTAGTTTATATAAATAAATAAATAAAAAACGCAAAACCAAAATTCAAGCGTTCTACACAATTAACACGCGTTCAGAAATATTCGAAGGTTCAGCATTTAACGATACGCTAACGTGGCTTTAATTAAAGCTCGCGGCTGACTCAAACACTTCAGGCGCCCCTCCCGTTCGGATAAATCAATTTAAAACTCTCTGCGAACTTTTAACAATCCAATTCCGACGACTAATTGAATACGCCAACCGTGGCTTTTCCGCCGACCAGTTTCGACGGTTTCGCGATGTGTTTCTGGCGAGCAGTTTGCGCTTCGGAAAGTGCATGCGAAAATGGCGCCATTGTGTTCCTGGGGCCATTCTGGACAGATGCAAGGGATGGTGGATTCCCAGAAAAGAAAGGATGCTTCGTGGGCATTGTCGGAGGAAACAATGGTCGGGAAGGTGGGAAAGAAATTTTCAAAACTTCTATCTGACTGTGTGTATAGTTGAGATCTAATCTTGAAATTGAATTCGAGATCGTCGGGTCTGATTTGTATTAAAGGTGGTGTTATCGATCGGATGTAGATAAAAAATTGATTGTAAGTTTTTCGTGAAGGAAATTTTAGTTTATTTTATCTTAGAATGAATATTATATTAAGATAAATATATATAAAATTTATTAAATTAGAATGCGAAGGTAAATTAACTTTTTAAGTTTAGTAGAAGTATGATTGAATTAACTAAAATAAAAAATAATGTGTAACGAATTAAATAGTGTTGTAAGTTTGACAACAATGTTATATAATTTAAATTATTATAATTTAATATAAATTAAAATGTATTTGAATCTATATTTCAGTAGGTAAATTATTTTTATTTTATTAAATGTTTCATATCTGAATGTACATCCGTCAATTAAAAAATAATCGCTTTTATGAATTCGTTCGTAATTCATTCAATAACAAACTTCATTAAAACTCCCATTATACCATGATCACAAAATGTATGTATAATCAACTAATACATATTCATTCTTGGATATTCCGTACACAGAAATTATCATTCCAAAAACGAAATTTTGCAAAAGTTTAGATTGAAATATTATAAAGAGAATATGAATATCTGAAACTGTAATTAAATTCGCAATAACTCGTAAATAAAGGGTTGAGCGTTGTTGTTCGAGAACGAGCTTTGTTCGCCACCTGGACAACTTAAATGAGATTCGCAAAAGCACCTGGTTTTCCATATTTGCAAACAACGAGACCAAATCTTCGAGGATTTGAAGGGCGTGTTTCAATTGTTACCTTTAATTCATTTTAGCGGCATTCGTCATAGGGAAGCCGAGAAATTTTAATTAAAATTCAAGTTTTTGCAAAGGATTTCACCTTGTCCTCAGCAAGATTTATTGTTTTGCGATAATAACTCATTGTTAATTTAAATTCTATCCGATACCGTTTTATGAGTAACATTTGCGCAGAGACAATAGAAAGAGAATAATTTTAATTTCACACGTTAGCTTTTCAAAAAACAAACTATGCAACCTGTATATGCAGATAAAACGGTTCGTGAGCTTTTCAAAATGAAATTTTTTCCGACGCAGATTTTAGATATTTGCTTTCATTAGTTTTTGCTTGAATTTGCGTTTCAATGGGGATTTGATCAATATGCGAGATTCATACGTTTTAAATAAATAGACGATATTGAACATTCTATGAAATATATTTTTTCTCATTTCCATTGTGTACACTTTAGTTATTGAAATTTCATATATCTCCATTCTCATTCGCTTATAAAAATAATATGATTATACCATTATTATCATACTATTTTCACATACATTTCGAAACAAAAATCGCACGATCCCTATCCGAATAATTGAAACGGACCGTTAAATCGAGTCCCAACATACGGGTGAACGCGTTCAACCAGCTGCTAACCGTCAAACGAACCGTCTTACGGTCCTAATTGCCCTCAACAACTTTCTGGTGCCTTAACTTTTCAGAGATGCGAGTTCAATTACGTCAAAGCAACGAAATGGCATCAGGCAAAAACACACTGAGTCGAAACCCTGAGGCGAATACGATTCGGACGCCAAATAAATTAGACGCACTTCGGCGATAAGATGTAATCGAAACTTAAGTTATATAATAACATAAATTTATTTAATTATTATGTATATTATTGTCCGAGAATTTATAATTATAATGTTGTTGAATAAATGCAATAAATTGCTCTGATTCGAGCGCTGTTTGCATTCTGCATTTGCAAGCACTTAATAGTAACAGCAATATCGGTTTGTGTACAGTAAAAAATTTAGTAGCTTTTAAATTGAATTTCAAAAATAATACAAATTTCCACTTTTTTATTCCTTAGTTCACATAAATAGAGTAATAATTTGATAAATATTAATAATTGACATAAATGAAACCTAAATGTAATTGATATAATAACAAGTTGTTTTGTACATAGTTTTATAAAACGATATATCTTTTTTAAAATCCTTCTCAAAAAATTATAAATAATTATTAGATTACAAAATTTTTTGAGAAATAATTAACCAATCCAATTTTTTTAAATAAAATTATATTATAGCAATAGAATATATAATTGTATCTGTATCTTATATCTACTGTAGTACGTAGATTGCACTGGGATAATTTGGCCATTTTGTGGTAAAAGCTCGCGATCCGTCTGGGAAACATTAAGAAAATGTCCTCTCTCTAAGATAGCTTATCGCCTTCGGAATTGTTCGTAGAGAAGTCACGAATTTGAATATGGATAATATTAACGGTAATCAACGAAGGTAATGTAACAATAACGCATTGGTAATTGCGAGCGTGCGAATCGTTCGCGAGCTTTATAAGCCTTTCGAAATCTGAATATAAATCACGGTCTAATAAGTGGTGTGTGTGTATGTTAAAATTTATTGCCTTAGCAATACAAGTATCGGGGAATTTCCGTCTATCTATATAGGAATTTTCGATAAAGGACGAATTCTTGGAATTGTTGTGTTTTCGCATAATAAAACTAATACGCAATAAAAATTCCCTAGAGAAATTACATGTTTAGTACCGGATATTAAAGATATACAGAAAATTAAAGGTTTCTTTTATAGTGGAATAGCTTTATCCAAATTAAATTCCGTTCGCTGAATTTTCGTGATATCCAATGGATTTTTAGGCATATTTTTATTTTGCAATAATTTTGAGTATAAAGATTCTACCACAAGAAAAAAAATTGCTTTAGTCATTGAAAAAAGTTAATATTAAAAGACATAACTTACCATTCAAAAAATATATTCAAGGGATTTCAAATTAACAAAAATAAATTTACAAAATTATCAAAAAGTAGTGAAGTGAACAAACAATCGCACGAAAACCAATTTAAAAAAGTTGATTTCAGCGAAATCGAAAAAACACAACGGGCACACAAAGCCGTGTTTATTTCGCACAGAATTCTTTAAATTTTCGAAATGCGCTTATACCCGAACCTGATTTCATTTTCAAAGTTAGCTCTAAAATTGGATGAACCGTTGCAAGCCGAGTCAAAAAAGTGGAAAAAGTCGGACGTTTTCTCGTCTCAGGTGACTGCCCTACACACCTTTAAAAGAATTAGATAATGCTGAGAAAACGCTTTATTAACCGTGCCAAAAAAAGCTTAATTTCTTGTTTGAATTTTCGATATCTGTTTTTTCTACCAATTTCATTTCTTTGAGAGTGAATTCATGTCTTTGAAAATTTTTAATTCATTGTAAGTTTGATGGATGCACTTAAAATAAGTGGCAATTATGTGTTGTTGGATTAATATGGAGGAAGTGAGGTTTCGTTGTATTCGACAAAATTTCGAAAATTCGACTATATCAATTGATTATTGCAGCAAAGAAATATTAAATTAATTCATCAATAGATAACACAAGTATTGCTGATTTGTTAAATAGAAATATTTACGTTTTCCAGTATCACTTTTTATATTATTTCTTGTTCGCTGACAAGAAAGTAAATAAAAGTTTTAAATTTTGTATTGAATTTATGTTTAATTATAAAATTTTTATGAAAATTTTTTTATTTAATGTACAGTGCAGATAGAAAGAAAAACACTAAAATATTAATATGGTTTTTTGAAAAATTATCAAAAAAATAACTTGAATAGTTGAATATCTTGAACAATGGAAAAACTAAGTTATTAATTCGTTGATGTTGTTTTCCATTACGTATTTTTTAATCATAAAAGTATCAAATACTCGATGTATCGAAGCGTTTCTTAAGTATAATATTTTAAAGTTTAAAACCATTTCTCTGCTAAGACACGTTTTAAATAAGTTTTAACGCGGAAAAGTTTCGTGATAAGCTTCGAAGTAGACTGGTTCCCTCTTATCCATAGAATATAAAAACATTACGTTTAAACTTCATTCAATCCAGTTTCTATTTCAATAAGATTTCGATTCCAAATGAAAATGAGATTCTAATCGACGTATTAATCGAATATTTATTTTTCAAATGTGATAAAAACACTTCTCATCCATCGCAGCCGCCATTTTTATAGCTTTCATTTATTTTTTCACATTTGGACGAGAACAAAATGTATTTGTCGCGATACGTTAGATTTATGAGAATATAAATCATCGCTCTCAGATAAAATCTCATATTTCCACGTTGGAGCGTAATAAAGAAAAATGGTAACCGTGCTAGTAAGATTGAACTCTTGAACTGAGCCAAAATAAAATTTCTTTTGAAATTTTTTATCGAACTACATAATTTTTATTTTTAGTTATGTAACAAAATTCATCAATGAAAATTGACATTTCCCTATATTTTTTACTTTTAGGTTTTAACATTATTTTGTATTACTTGTTAATTAATCATATTATGCACTTTTTATTTTTTTTAAGATAGCGTGTTTGAATTTTCATGTATACTGCATCGTGTCAGTACAACATAAAATTTTATCTTAGGTGCATTTGTGAAGTGAGTTTCGACCACAAGACGGGAACGGAAAGGAGTTTTAAAAGCACCATTTCCTTTTTATTGGAACCACTGAGACCCGTTTTCCACGTCGCGTATTGTACGGCAATTTTCAAAGTACACAGATGTAGAAACAATACTTTCTTTTTTGAAGAAAACTCTACATAACCAACCAGTGAAATTTTGCCACCCTTAACACGTCCGAGTCATTGCAGAGAAAATCTTAATTGCGTTTGTTCCTCATTACATGTTTCGTGTCAATATTAATTATTTGAATCATAAATAATATACGGTAAATAAAGCTTGTTTGCATTCAACGTACCTGGGTTATTACGAAGCCGGCAGTGTTTAATTAATTCTATTTTAAAAGCGGATTTCTAGTACGTAAAAGTAAACACGTTGAATAAATAATAAGCAGGCTTTTGGACCTCGATTAATCAAATTTATTCGTATAATTATTCACAAATTAATAATTGATTAAATTACTTAAGCGTGTCAGTTGAAAAATATTTTTTCATAATTTATAATATTCAGTATACAAATATTTTCTGTTATTATTTAATCAATAGTTTTTTTTTTCAAGAAGAATTAACTTAAGTTTCAAAATTTTCACTGTTGATATGAAACCGGCGTGAGCATCCGTTCGATTTTTCCGACTTTTAAAGAAAAACTGTTGTCGGTTTTCCCGGCACGCGCGTCTTCTCGCCATAAATTATGTATTAAGGCGGACGCCCTAGGCAGTGTCTTACAAATAAACCGTTTTCGCACTTTTACATACTCTATATAAAAAAAATGAACATGAGCAATGACGAAAAGTATACATGTCGATCCATCATAATATAATAAGCTAGTCAATATTTTAATAATTCAAAAATTCTTTAGTTTTATTAAATATTATTATAAATTAAATCGCGTTTTTTTTCAAAAAACACATTCACCGTTTAATCAAGACAATTTTCATACATTTCCTTCGATTTTCGACGAAGCTTTATAAAAAGAAGCTTACGACTCTCTGGAAAACTCTACGTCGGAGAAGTCCACTCACGCTATGCGATCGAAAAGCACGTCGCAGAGAGATGCTTAAATTCGATTCTATCTATTTTTTATCTGCTGTATCTTGGAAAAGGGGAAAAACGATAGGAAAAGTAAAGTTTTTCGACGTCAACAACCGTAGACGTTAATCGTCGCCTATTTGCACACGCTCTTGAGTGTTTACTCTGTTTTGCTACCGGTGATGTTTTCATCGTGCCATTTTTATTATCATATGATATTCAGTAGCATTTTCATTCATATAAATTTTCGAAATTTATCTCTGATCACTTTCATAGAACTGATATTTTTAATTAGTTTATTATGGAAAGTTGAATAATTAACTTAAAAAAAAAATTAAATGGCAAAAGCGTTTATTTTGGAAATTTCTGAGTTTATTATTTTTGCATCACTGATTTTTTAAATGCATGAATGAAAATAAAAACAAGAAAAAGCTTTTAATCTTTAAATTGACCAGTCAATTGAAGCAACGTGTGAGTTGTGGAAAATTTACCTCACAAAATCGATAAAAAAAAATCGAATGAATTGTTAAACTATATAACTTTTACACGTGAAAATTGCGAACTATCTTTGGATTAGTTGTTAAAACTAAGCACGTATCCAGCATAAATAACGTTTCCTTTTCTATTTCCGTACACAATCACCACTTTAATTATGCACTATCGTATTCTTCACGTTGAATCTTCGCACCCGAATAATACACAACATAGAATATTAATTGCACGTGTATAATATATATTTTAATTGATGTTTAAACATAATTCAAAAATATATTTTTTTAAATTACATTCAAAATAAATGGACGATTGGACAATTTAATAATCAACAAAATCTGTGATATTTCACAGAAATAAAAATTCACTGAAAAATAATGAGTGGGCTTGAATTCAAATGAACTTCTCTTTAACTCTTTTGCGGATATTTTTTACTTCGGATTAATCATTTCCTCGATTTTCATCGCATCGAAAACCATATATCAAAACAACCGGCCGAACTTCCCGCCGCTGAAACATTTACAAGAAAGTTTCGCACCGAAACAAAAATAAAAATAAAAAAACAGCCCCCGAAGCGGGTATCTAAACAGATGAACTATAAAACGAGCGAGCTTTTCTTCAGACCCTTGTCCACTTAAGCTAAAATATTACCATAATATTGCCGTGCCGTTGAGCCGCTTGTCCGGTGACAAATGTTAGAATCCTTTTGCGACCGCCTTATCCTTTATGTATTCAAATATCTCGGCCGCGCGGCAATTTTCCGGCTCGAATGGACAATTTAAATATCGCTTACGAGTGTTGCATCAAGTATAATCTAGCTAAAATCATAGTATGTGTGTGTCCAGAATGTGTTTCGGGATTTGGGTTTACGAGCCGCGCTTAGTACGCGTGCTTTTTGCCGGGAAACTTTGCTCGTTAGTGAGCTGACAAATTCGATGAGTTGATCGTTTTTGTTGTTGATTATTATGTATTTTTTGTGCGTTATGTTGTTTTTGTGTTTTATAAGTATTATATGTTATAATATCATTGCCATATATATTCAGTCTATATAAATTCAATACAGGACAAGGCGTTTTATATATTCATCAAAAGCTTGAGCGTTCACCTTATATACACCTACCAAATATTGATATATAAAGATTTAATTATAAATAAAAACGTTTGTAAAATGAATCTTGGAATTTTTTAAGAAGTACATCTTATTTATTTTTCAGATATATAGACGGAATTGGTATTTTTATACAAAATATATAAGATAAAAAAAGTAAAAGGAACGTTTCGAAAAAAATAAGTAAAAGGAAAATTCTTATGTTCAAAATAAAGAATTTAAAGGAAAATATTGGACGTTTTGTATCTTTCGGGAGGTACGTGGAAAAATTTAAATTATTCAACGTCGGAATGTTCGAATTAGCTTTGAATCAAATTGTTTTTTTTTATTCGATTCTATTCGTGGAATAAATTAAATGATTATTTTTTTAATACTGTAGCGTTAAAAACTTACAAACAAGTATAATATCTGCTTAATATATACATATTATAGTATAGTTTTTTATTCAACGGTTCACCTCACTCGACAAGGGACTCGAGCCGTTTCGAATTCTTCAAGCGATCTTATTTCGAACGAAGGACGAAACAGACAAATACCTGAGGGCATCATAAATTACAGTATCGTGTTAGATTTAAAATAGAACCCCTAAAGTGCCCTAAAAGCGCCAATCCAACGAATTCTCAATAAAGGATTCGGGAGCGTATTTTTTAAACTATTATGTCTCGCACACAAAGACTCTCGAATAAAAGATTTTGTATTATGAAATATTTTATATAAAATGCTTCACTAAAAACAGTTCATATTGATAAAATCTATCATATTATATATGAAAGAAATTTGTTCTGTTATATAATATATCAAAAGCATCAGTTAAAACTGATCCATCATATTACTTTAATTCCAACGATAGACCTCATCGCATATTTTCAACATAATAAAATTGTTTTAATTACTTAAAATTCATATTTTATTTATATTATTTGACATTAAAAGACAGAAACAACGGTGTAGGACGTTATCCACGTTTCGGTTGTTCTGAATTTAAAGGGTACGCACGCCTGTCGGGGCCGTTAAGGGCTGATCCTCGCGGGGTTATTCGCCGACAATGAGCTGGATTATGCCACAGCTTGGCCAGCATTAAAAGATGGATTTAGTATGGCTCCAGGACCAGCCACTCCTTCGGGATAATCGCTGGAGGATTATGGAAATTCGTGCGGATGCTAATTACATAAGGAAAAATCCCGGTGCCTGAGCCATTCAATAAGCTTGTGTATATAACGAATTGTGGATCAGTTTGCGTTTTTAAGATTCGAAAGGCTAAATTTTCCTTTGGATTATATCGGAATTGTGATAAAATAGTATAGTACTGTGAATGTTGTATATATTGAAAATTTCTTCAAATATATATTCGCGGTATGCCTATCAAATGCGCCTTGAAATAGCTACGTAATTCAGCAATGTTCTAATTTATTTCCTTTGCAAAGTTAAAATTTCGATCAAATTTTTGGCCTTTGCTTAAAAGGAAGAGGGATGTTTAATTTTAGAAATCAAGTACATTTTGACATTGAAATTCCATCGCTTATATTATAGGTTTGATTACAGAAATATTCTGTTTTGAAATAATCATAATAAACGAAACCAAAATTTATTTCAGATGCATATATTTTTTAGTATACGACACTACTAAATTTCGTATTCCTCTCCCTACAATTTTTTTACAACTATACATTTCTCTCGACGGCGCTATTTCAACGATATCAGTTCCACTATTTTTAACCATACATTTCCAATAACTGAATAAGGAAAAAAAAAACACTACAAGAGATTTCCCGAGCTGTCGAATATCCATTTTTTTCCCCACCGACTATAACATATCCAAGCGTTCATTCCCCAACAAAAATAGAACATGTCACAGAAAAAATAATGCACCGAGAACACCAAGACAACCGCCAACGAGATCGATCGCGACCACCCGACCATTCTAGGAAGCCGAGTGCAAATAAATTGACAGTTTTAATGGTACTTAAAAAAGCTCTCCGGCGCGAAAGTCGTTCAATTTGTCTCTTAGACCTCGAGGTGGCCATTCGAAAGTGGGCGGCCAATTTCGCAGAGTTGTTCGATCCGACGCGTTTAATAAGTCCGACCCCGAACTTTGACCCCCGCCCCATAGACTGTTTGATTTGCGGTGGTGAGATTTTGCCGCTTTGTCGGATCCTTATTTAATTTTTCGCTTGTCGAATGCGGTTTCGGGCCAAAGGCGAACGATGATTTGTCAGAGTTTGGGGTTCTATTGAGTGTCGCCGGTCGTTTGCTTTCGCGTTTTTCGGAAAGTGGTATTTGAGTTTAATTTATACCTTCGATCGATTTCGATGTATTTTTGATAAAGAGAAAGTGGGTTTTAATGTTTATTCTAATTTCGAAGTTTGATAAATAAATAGAGTAAAACTTCTGATTTAAAGACATATTTATTATAATATTAGGTCAATGCATAAATTTCATCGTATTTTTTCGATGGTCAAGTATTTTTCTCCTTTCTCCAAACTAATGAATAACATCTGTATTCAAAATTTTCTATTTTGCGGAGGATATTTCCACTAAAATGGTATTGAGACCGGAAAAATCAAAAATACTTGTAATGTGTAGAGTAAAAATGCTATTAACGATAGAATTACTCAGTTGTGGTTTTCAAAGTTCAGATCGGGGATTTTTCACTAACTAATCATGTTTATTAGTTAATTAAATCCCCATATTGACATGTTATTGGTCATAATTAATGCTGATCCACGTCAAAATATCAGAGAGATCGTGTTGAAAATAGAGTCAACTGATAAAAAAGTGAGGTATTTACATCACATCGCTTGTCTTGGCATCGGTTGGCTTCAAAATCCAATAATTGATAAAGAAATACGACGAAACTTTTACATTAAACATATAGTAAAGAAATTCGTATTATCTTCATTCAAAGTGTTTATTTTATTTGTGTATAAAACTATCTTGTATTATCTATATATTTTATTTATATAAAATATAAAGATAATACTTGTAACTTGTATCAATATTTAATAATTGTAATATTATGTTAAATAGTTGAACGTGTACTTAATATTCAAAAAAGAGACTTAGCAATTATTTATGTATACAATCAAGCTATTATTTAAGTTTAAGCTTAAGCAGATTACTGAAAAAAAACTCCACTAAAAAACAATATACAACATACAAAATGATCTCTTAGAAATGGATTTTTTTTAAAAGCACGTCTTTTAAGTAAAATTATATTTCGACCTTAAAACATTAAAAATCATTACTAGAAAAACCTACTAGAATTATTAATAAATCGAATTCCTTCGAACAATACAAAAATTATTAAAAAAAAAAAATGACAAAACCCCGCTGAAATTTAAATCATGTCAGCATAATGGTTAATCACACACTCGATTGATCCATTATAATCCAAGTCCTCTCGAATACTGAATTGGCAGTTTTTAAGCCATCGAACCTGGCCGTCGCGGTTCGGCCGCTTTGCGGCAACCGTGTAATTATAATACCACCCCCGGCGACGTTCAATATTCATGAGAAGGTATTTAACCCCGTGCAAAAATTCCGAATATCCTACAAAGCGTCGGCCGTTGAATTATTTATGATATGCAGATACGCGTGTATGTCCGTCTACTTCGTCCAGGCTCGAATTAATAAATTACCACAAAATTGAATTACTAACCGATTCGACGGTTATGGGAAAGGAATCGATGTCGTCGATCGTTTTGCAGAAACATTTGAAATGTGCTTTGGGAATGAGCGGTGATATGTTTGTGTTGCTTCTAGTGTCATTTACCAAAGTCGGTTGTTAATGTGATTTGTATGCCGATGTTTTGGTGGTTTATGGGCGAACGTGTATTATAATATTCAGGGATTACATAATATAAAAAATACACGTTTCTTTCTTTGTTTTCACGGTTGAGTTTTTCCTTATCTTTTTTTCGCATTTTGTTTTATTATTTATTTACCACAAAGCACCCTCAAGAGTGGCATATATCAAATGCGTGGTTTTGTTTTATTTATGTACTTATATTTTTTTTTCTTTATTTACATGACCTCTGTCGCTCTAAGCCGATTTAGAAAAAAACCTTTTCGATTTTTATGAGTGATTTTTTCTCTGCAGAATCTTCTCGTAAAATACACGAGACTGTTAAACTAGGATTGTGCTATGTTCAAATGTATGAAGTAATATTTAATGTTTGGATGAAAAGTGATATAAAAAAGGAAAGATTTTGTATTTAATGATTCATGATTGCGATGAATAAAAAAAACGTAACTTTTAATATTTGTCGAGAATCACTAGTCTTCGAATATATACTTGAAAAATCCGTGTTTTCATCCCGAAGCTTAAAAATGCTTTCAAGGCACTTTTCTAGCAAAATTTATTTACCGGATGATATAGCAATCTTGCATGGTTTTCGCTTAAAACAAATAGGCACAGCAGGAAATACGCTTTAAATTCCCAGCGTTGTATTTTGGAATTGTATCTAAAGTAGATAAATATGGATCTAAAATGTAATGCTGAGTTTTCGTATACACTACAAAGTTTTCAGATACATTTATTGATTTTCTGTTACGAACTTAATCACCGTTTCGAAGACTAATTGCTACATAATCGGCTTTTGTTTTTTTTTTTGAGAACCTCTAGAGAGGCTTTTGTTTCATCCTCTTATTTGCTTAAAAACAAACAGCTTTAGCACATTGATTTTTTTACCTAAAAAAGTATTTCCTCGATGTGTTTTACACATCGAGGAAATACAATAAATTATAATAAATTCTTTTAGAAAAAAAAAAATTCTCAACGTTAATATAATACTTTATGAGCATTAAACACACCAAGAAACTTGAATATGAAAAACAACCGAATTGTGCATCTTTATTGATATTTACTGTTTTCCATAGAGCTGTGCGAGCGAACTGAAAAAAATCGAAACAAACGGAAAATCCAGCGGAAAAACCACGCTCAGGAAATTTGCAATTGCGAAACGTAACGAAAACCAGACTCGGAAAATACGATTTGAACTTCGGTGGCTGTGGGAAAATTGAAATTTATAAGCCGCACTTTTTGAAACTTCCCCAATTTCAAATCGGCTGGTTTTATTTGTTGCCGGTTATTTCGACCGCACATTTTTTCTCCGAAAAAGGACCAAAGCTTTTCCTTACTAAATACAAGCGGAACCTTTGCTTAATCTCGTTTTTAATTACAAAAACTTTTTCTTTCTTCGAATCGCCGCTTCGACAAATTTATTTTTCGTGATACAAATACGTGTCAAATTAATAACTTGGTATTTTTTAGGGATCAATATTAACTGAGCATAGAATAAAACTCCACTACATCCAGTATATGTTTGAATGATCTATGTATATGACTCTTCTATATTTAAAATAATTTTAAGTAGGAAACTTAAAAAAAAACATGTTTTTTATTGTTTTGATAAAAAAACTATTAAGAGTACCATATTTGCTGTTTTTTCCCCTAGTTGACAAATAAATATTAATTCGACATTGTACCACTTTACAATTCATATCAGACTATTTTCACATATTTTGACCACACAAAGCAATGTTTTCATAATTTTTCCAACACAATACGAATTATAACAGCAGTAACATGACGACGAACTAATTAAATAGGACTCCACGGGCGTTAGCCATGTCAACATAGAAATTTAACAGGCACAAATTACGCCAGGGACAAACATTTCCGTCGGTTGAGAGCATTAAATTAATGTCAGGTGCAGTTGCAATAATAACAATATCACATTGCATCTGGGGCTTTATGCAGACTGTGTTTCAGCAAATGCGGGAATTAAATTCCACGAACAACTCTCACGTGATCTGCGGCCTCTTGTTCGTGTGGCCATTGTGTGCGCACCGAGAAGTAGTTAAAACTTTTAATACCGTGCACAGTATTATAATTTCAATACTCGCAAATGCGAATTAAGGTTACTAAGAGAACATGAATGCCCCGTTCTAATGCATGAGAGTTAAATATTACTTAAAAATAAATGATATTTTAATATTTGATAATTTCCTGGAACATTTGATTGAAAATATTAAATGGACAATACAATACGATTCGGTAAAATAATTTTTTATTAATGTTTTTCCACATCAAATTCATCTATAAGAAAGTATTATTAAGATCGTTGTCATAGTAATGAACTTAGTTCATTACCATGAATTATTGTTGATTTGTTGTATTTCAAGAGTAAAATGTTGATTTTTAAATTTGAAGTGTGAAAACTATACACACATAATCTTCTTTCCATACGGTATTTTTTATACGGTTCCGAAATAAAACGGTCTAAGGAAAAATCACTGATATAAAAATATTAAAAATATGTATTATTATGCCGCAATGGTAAGATTAGGTGAAGGCCAGTATACTGTTATAATTAATTATATGTACATGTATGTAATTATAGTTACTAAATAAAAAAATTCGATGTTTTTTTATGACTTGACATGGTGAAATTTTTCCAAATTACACATTTTTTATAAAGTATATTTGGGTGAGAATTCTATCCAAATATACTGATGGAACCTATCTCAAATTTTTATATGGTCATCATACGTTTTTTTACAAAGTGACTCTGGAACGTATCTTCCATGTGAAAAAAGGATTGGGTGCATCAATATTTAATATTTTCATTTATTTTTCAATATAATAGTTCTATAAAAAATCAAAAATCATTCGACTTTTAGTACATTTGAGACCAGAATTGATTGTTAATTTCGAAGTGGTGCGCTAAAACGTTTTGCGCAAAGTAAACCATAACGTTTTCGAAACCCGCCCCGGCTCTATTTATGGCGGTTTAATGACTTTCAGCGTTTCGCCAAATTTATATATACA
Source organism: Hydropsyche betteni (assembly GCA_028571205.2). Classification (NCBI taxonomy): domain Eukaryota; kingdom Metazoa; phylum Arthropoda; class Insecta; order Trichoptera; family Hydropsychidae; genus Hydropsyche; species Hydropsyche betteni. Next base: position 2,956,226 of record JAOXNN020000086.1, on the reverse strand, counting down.
CGCGGAAAATTTATTCGCGAGCATCACATTTTGAATTCGTCGCTAATTGGAAACACGATAAACCAATTTCCCGTGAAAGCAACGGGAAATTTGAATACCACCAATTTCTAATACACTTTCGATAGGTTGGCGGCAAGCGATCATGAAAAAAAACCCCGAATGATATCTTTCTCAAAGCAATCTCGTCAAAGAAGCCCAATTTATTGGATACGATTTTTTCGCGTCGCAGGAAAAAAAATAATCAAATATCACTCTGTCGTATTCCACGTAAGCGAATAAAGTACGTCCGCACGACGTAAACTCTGTATTGATTCTTTTCAATGGAGCTGGGATGTTCTGGGTGTTTTTTCTTCCGCACAAAATTAAATTTTAAATATCACCGGATAAAGATTTACCTACATTTAAAAGTGTTTATTGCCGATTTCAGTAAAATTTATAGAAATTTATTGAATCGTCTAACAGATCCTTGATATGTTTGAGAATTTTTTTTGTAAAATCCCAACTCCGATGTGGAAAAATTCTATACGAACATATTTTACGTGATACTCTTTTGTTGCATAATACATTAAACGTTTTATACTTATATCAGGTTAATAAATATTTTATCTTTATATAAAATTGCTAACTATTAAATCTAACTAATTTATATTTATAATTAAACTTGTTTCATAATTACATTATTATCATTTTTTTTTTGTTTAATTAGGTTAAATTAAGTTCAGATTTTTTTTCAGTTTAACAGAAATCGTGAAAATTAAATTTCAATAAAAAAAATTGTACATTTTCGTTCGATGATAACTTACACAAGCGTTTGTGCTATCATAAAAATGATATATTTTTACTTTTTATTCCATTACCAGTGCTCAAATTAAATAACGCAAAAATAATTATATAACACGTGGAAAGTAAAATCCGATAATGGATATTATGAGATAATATTCCAAAGTGGATTTTTTATTGCTTATTCTTAAGCTTTTCAGAACATAAAACTCTCTTTTTTGGAGTAGATAAAATTTCAGCACGATCTGCCGAATGGTGAAACACCTATAAAAATGGTATTACTTTTATCATTTCCGATGAAAATAAAAATAAAATTACATATTGGCATTATGGAAGTCATAAAGATTACATCATCGTGTAATAGTCTTGTAATTTTATCACATGTATACAAATATGTAAAAAATCCTTTTCCATATGAGATTTATAATTGAGAAATTCTAAAATTCTTCAACACAAAATTTAATTCCTTGATTTTTTATAATATTACATATATTAATTAATAAGTATATCAAGAAATGTTTCAGGAATTGAATGTAATATTTTCAAAGTATTTCAAATGTGATTTATAATATGCTAAGAACAATTATGGTATACGTTTATAACAGTGTTACGAATTAATCCTGAAATGCCTCACGATGTTGTGAAGCCCAAATATGTCACGTAATAATAAACATAACCCCTTAAAATTGTTTAATTACGTTTAAGAGCTTGAATATGGAAAATTGTCGTGCGCCAAACTTTCCACAAACATATCCTGACTTAAACACCAGTATTAAAGGAACAATAAAATTCAAAATTCGGCAGCCAAAAAACTTTCCATCAGTGTTGAACCTCATTAATCAAAGACTGCAAATACTCCTACGGACATCGGACTTCCGAAGACCAACCGATCTTCATTAAAAATTACCTTGAACTGGACATATGTTCCTGATTAATCATCGGTTTGACCACTATAGTAGTTTGAGAATGATCGCTCTGGCCAGACGGTTATGTACAGAACTCAATACAATAGAACCTTTATTATCCGGATCACGATTATCAAAATTGATAAAAAAAATAGTTTATCATTTAAAAAAGCAGATTTCACGATTTTTTTCCATAATACGCGTCCACAAATTTACGAGTACGTAACAAAATTATACGTACTCATAATATACTCAAATATGAGGGTAGTAAAATTAAAATCTTACTGGAATTTTATTATATTTAAAAAAAATATTGAAGTTCGAAATATTTTCACAGATGGCGTATAAAATTGTGACTTGATTAATTATAATCTTGGGAACCGATGAATATACTACCATAATAATTTTATATTATGTAAAGAAATTTTGCTAGTATTAAATAACCAAAAATAGTAAAAATAAATAGACTATAAATACATTTAAAAAATACAAAAAAAAAATTCATATAATTATACACACAAAAAATGTCTATAAATTATTTTGCTTTATTTTGTAACCCACTTTTGGTAACAGAAGGTAGAGAGACTAGGTCAGCAGGGGAAAAAGTGTTCCTTTCTCCAGTTAAAATTAATTACAGATTCTCACAAGAAGTGAAACAGTTATTCAGTTATTAAAGTTTATTCGGGTGGCAATAGTTATCAGTTAGTCAAAAATAATTTTCAATGAAAAAAAGTAAATTTTTATTTGGCACATTCAAAGTATGTAATAGGAATAAGTCAATGATTAATTATATGTAATATACGTTTTGAGAGCTTTTTTATTAATAACCACGAAAGAATTAATATTGGTCCATTAAAGAATCCATTTCACAGATAAACCTAAGTGGAACATCACAATTGGAATCTCTGAGATTACCATTTTCGTCGAACATTACACAGTTTTCTCCAGTTCCACCATTTGGGTCTCCAGCATTCCATTTGGGATATAGAATGTTTTCATAGTTTTCTCCTTATGAATATAATTATAAATAAATAAAAAGTTCGACAACACTTTATTTTTCAGTACAAAATTTTAATTAAATAATTAATGAATTACCTGTTACAGTCAGAAATCGGCCATCAATGTAATAATCGTGATAACCTACAAATGCACATGTTTTCATATTCCCATAATTTAATTGATTTTCGGGAAGATTCATTAAATTTAGGACAAAGTTTCCTTCCTCTTTATTTCTGATAATTGCCAAACGACCTCCTTCAGCTACACATATAGCTTGCGCTAGCCCCCATGGCTTGATATCTAAATGCACCTTGTACCTCTTTTTTGAAGGCGAAAAAGGTTTGTAATCTGATAATGTATAAAACAACATGATATTGATTTTATCAATATTCGTTTTCATAAAACAATGCATACTAACTTGGATCCGAATTTATTCGTGTATAGGAATTTAAATGTTCATGATACGGTTCGTCTTCCTTTTGACAAATGTAAGCCAATATCCATGAATTCGCAATATCAGCATATGCCTTATTTCTTTGTAATCCTCCACAGTTTTCATTCCTGTTAGCATTGCCTTCATTCACACCAAATTCATGATAATAATAATCTAAAGAATAACCTGTATCGATAAAAATATTTCGGTCAGTATGTTTATTATATTTTTAAATAAATAGTTAAACCTGCTTGAAAATATGTCAAATAACGTGTTGCATTAAAATATATTATTAAAAACAAATACACAAATTACCAGACTCCGCCAAATATACTTGTTCGATAAAGTAATCGTTGAAACCCAAAAACATGTAATCCGTGTGTGAGGCACCAGTTATATCTGCTGCTTTATACAATAGGAAAATTTGCATTGCGACATTAAATTCAGCTTTATTTTTCGGCATTGCAAGCGTTGCATTTTCAGCAATGCAACTTAGTCTGGCATTACCCCATGATAATGCTTTCGGGTGAAACTTGTATGAAACACCAAGTTCCGGAAAATGTATATAATTTTCATCATACGTCTTAGCTAGAATTAAAATAACGTGAAGTTATGAAAAAAATGAGTTGAGGCAAAAGAGATGAAATATTATTACCGTCAGTTATTGAAACCCATGTATATAAAATTAAAAAATATATTTTCAATGACAAATACATTTTGGTGTGGTTACACTAACATAATGTGCCTTTATTTTTCCGCATTGTATTATATTTATGCACGCAAATTAATACCGTTAACCCTATAGTATAAAGAAATAAATTTAAGTATTGTATTAATTTTTGTCCAGTAAAATTTATTTTTATAAAAAAAAATATTTCATGGTGCAAATACAAGTTTTCATCCGTTTACCGTACATATGATAACATAGCCTCGATTTGAGATTCAAATTAAACCATAGATTTATTTATTTATGATATAATATAACATATAATGAGTTTCATACGACAAACAAATATTTTAGGGTTGAGTAAAATATAATCACTAACACAGGATGTTTTTTTATCAACATGATGATAATTTTTATTTAGACTAATAAAATTTTTAGAATGACTGTAGATCGAATAAATACATTAGATGGAAATTTCATTTTTGATAATAATAGGACTTTTTAATGACAAATTATATGATATAATGGCTCAAATTAACAAGTTTATCTTTATTCAGTTGTGTGGAGCATTAAAATCCAATTTGAAAAAAAATCACTACCGAAACTGATAAAATGGATCGAAATAATTTCGACTTTGTTTTTATCACATTTGAATTATAATTGCTCGTTGAAAAAAAGGTCGGTTGAATGTTAAAATTATTTTGCTAATTATCACGATAACCTCAACCTTTAATTGCACGTTATTTTATGTAACTTGTAACAATTTCAGTTGTATAAAATTAATTTTCATATGAAATAATTCTTCAAAAATACTTTAACCCGTTGAAAATATCCAAATTTTCCCAAATTTGGCACCCATATTGAAATATATATTTTTTTATATGAATCTAAATTTGTTTCCAATGCAATAAAACCACTAAAAAAAATTTTCAATAATTTTTATAGACACTATAGGGTTGAATATTAACGTTTTTTTATAAATGTGGCGACAAAAAAACACTATTTTAAAAATTTAACTTGACGCAGCACTATGTATTTTTCGAAAATAATATGTGTTTTAAGTCTTTGGTTTTCATTATCACACAGAGGTAAACAATTATTCAATATTAACCCTTTCCACTCGTATGTCGAACATACGGCGACACCGAAGGATAAGACTTCCACTCGTATGTCGAACATACGG
>JAOXNN020000086.1:2939286-2951159 GCA_028571205.2 Hydropsyche betteni | reverse complement strand
ACACACACACACACACACACACACACACACACACACACACACACACACAGATATCCGCTATTATATATAGGGGATTATATATAGGGGATTATATATAGGGGATTATTTTCTAAATTAAAATAAATTAAAAATTAAAAATTGACGAATACATTCGAATATTCAAATACTTCCTCATATGACATTCGTTATTTGAATAGTTGAATTCGACGAATATTTGTAAGCCCTATTCCGTACTTATAGTATTTCTTATTTAGTTTTTAAAAAACGAATTCGTACGAAGTATAATGCATGTAAGACTTTGATTGTATATAGAAATCGCTATTTATATTTACTGGAAATAAAATGAACGATTATTTCATCACGTTAAAACGAGTTGAGCATTTTAATCTTACATATCGGTCATAACTAATCCGGCGGAAATATTTGAAAAATTCATATTGTATTATTTATCATCATTTATGTTGGACTAGAATAAATAAAATTCTCTTCCTTTAGTTTGCGTTGGACTGTGAAAAGCACCCACAAACGCACCTAATCTCTTTGAAGTACTAACGTTGATTTTCCATTTCGTACCGATATCAAAAGAAAATTTATAGCTGCTTCGTCGATGAGAGGACCCTTGTCAGATGCATGAGCGACCATTTCACAGTCATAAAGTAACTGTTCGATGGAGAATAGTATGAGTTTTCTGCTTCTGGCGTTATCGTTTATATTTCTACTAGAATATATTCTGAAAATACGTGTGTCGTGGTGCGAACGAAATTCATACGTTTCATACGCGAACACGTCTTTGATATTCATCCAAAGGAACGCACGGGGAAATTTTCAGGATTGCCTTAAAGTTGCTGCAAATTTATTTAATGATATTATATATGATTTAAATATTTTTCCTTAAATTGAAAAAAAATCACAAAATATTATACCTCGCTTTATACTCAAAAAAATATCTTTGTGAGTATTTCATAGATTGTTTTGGTCGATGACATCACAAAGAAAATTCAAGTGGCACGAAACACGAACAAAAAATATTTTCCACCTTCTTTTTCCATTATATGTATTTTATTTTATTTCAAGATTGAACTACCTCGTGAACTTCGACTTTTGAAACGTTCATTCTTTTCTAACAACCATATACAGACAATGCGGCATCTCGAGTTTTTTCCCGAAAATGATTCTTTTCTTTTCTTTGCAAAATTTTACCCGAAAAACGAATCGCGATAATCAAAAGTGGTTTTTAATGAAACGAAATTCTTACATTGAGCACATTATTCAAGAATATTCGAAACGAGAATTGTACGACGTGGAAACTCAAAACGTCTCTTCGGAGCTTTAGAGCTTTTCTCGAAGCATATATGTTGTAGGAACAAACCGCTTATTCGTGACTTTCCGTTCTCATATTCGCTAAATCGAGCTGGAAGACTCGTTTTAGAGCTTCCAACTCACACATAAATTAGTCGGTATACATTCGAGTCTGAAAACTGAAAGTTTACCGAGAGACTTAACGTCCAACAGGATGTCGCCCTCGGTGGCTCTCTCACCTGCCCTGCCTAATAGCAATTTTTCAGCTGCAAGTCGTTTAACTTTTAACTTTTTAAGAATAAAAAATTCAAGAACGTCTTGTTATAACGCTACAATGGATGAAAAAATACACAACGATTTTTCTCAAAGTGCCGAGCTTCTCTTATTTTACGACGTTCAGCGTCTCCGATGAGTAATTTTAGCTGAACCCGCACTTTGACTCCGAATCAAAATTTTATTTATCATTTCGGAACTCGTGACGTTTTATTTCGTTATTTTTATTCGATTCGGGAAATTCGAATGAATTAATTTTATTTTTTGCCCAGTATTTGAACCGAAATGAAAACCATTTGCTCAAAACGGAATGGATGATTTATACATTTTTACGCAAATTAAAATCGCTTCCTGTAATATGAAACGAAATAAGATTTTTTTTTAATTGAAAAACAATATTTTGAACATCTTTTTTTTGAAACGGAATAACAAAACAGGTTAATTTAATATTTCTATGTGCCGTTTTCATATGAGATTTCAAATAAAGTCAATTTTAAATTCAGCAACATTCCTTTTTCGATTGGTGAAAATATGAATTTTTGTTTTTTTTTTATACACGAAACATTTTTTCTTTTTGACACTTTGTTGAATACATTTTTGTATTGCGTATATTTTAAATATGAATGACATGTACGACAATATGAATAAAACGACACCACACACGTTGAAAAAAATGTATATACAATAAATTGGCGAAAAATTCGGATTAAAATTGACATATACATAATATAATACATATATAAAAAAGGAAGAATTTTTCCCGCAGAGAAAACCTTGTCTGTCAAAATTTTTTACTAACGTTTTCACATCGTACAATGAAGAAAATAAATAAATATTTTTACGATCGTCCCCGAAATGATTTTATTCGAAATGGTAACAGCTACAACTAGTACTATCCCGAGATGATTTTTATTTTCAGATAGTTTTTTTTATACGAGTATATGAAAACGCATTACTTCGTATCCCTTGGTGGAAAAGGGCCACGTCACTTTTGCTAAAACGTCCGTGGACGGGTCATCCATAAAAAAACGAAGTTCGTATGGCATTTTCGATGCGACGTAAAAAAATTGTGTAAAAAGTGCGATTCCGACATGAGGATCATCAACCTTTTCGCTAAAGAATATATTTTTAAGTGCTTTGAAGTAAATGTTAGATTTTTTGTGGACCTGAAATGAATAACATTTGACTCTTCGTTTTTTTTCTTTGTATATTTAAGTCAATACTTTTATCGAATTTATATCTGAGTCTATATTTCAGTTGGGAAATTTCAGATATTTGAACCTTTAATGACACAAGCCTAGTTTGTTCAAAGGGTCGAATTCGTCAATTTTTTCTCGTCTTTCTCACCGAAAGCGTGTTATTACGAATCGGCGATGCGTTCCGTCCTAACTCTATATTTATGTTTGTATCCCTTTTCCTTCCTCTTTTTTCTTATTTTACTTCAGCAAAGCCGCGTAATACGTTTCCAGTGGAGCAAGCTCGTTACAGGATTTCGCTCGTAAACACCAGTAACTGATCACGATAAAGGTCAGAAGTTCTAAAGTGTAACGTACGTATTTTTACACACCAGGATTCAAAGGTAACGACACAAGTTTCTTTCGGCACAACAAAAGAAGTGTTATAAAACAATTTCTTCGGTCGTAAATCAGACTTTAGAAGGAAGCTTTGTTTTTTTTATGTAAAATTTCACAGACAGCTCTTTCACTAGACTTTCATCGCTTTCATAATGATATAACGGTGCAGACTTTTCTGTGGCTGAAGAGCGTTTTAAATTCAAGTTTATCGGATTCAATAAATCATGTTGCCGCTGAAGATAATACTGAATTTAACACAATAAGCCCGATTGTCGAGTTCTGATGGTGGAAAAAAGGCTAGGCAAACATTGTTTTCGCTTTGATTGATGATATTTTGCGCCCGTTTCATTCAAAAAGTTAGCAGTGAAAAAGCTTTCCGCCTTAAGAATTAAAATGTCATTCGTTATCTTTTCAACGTGAAAGACAATTACGCCGAGTCGGCAAAAAATTATATGAAGCGCCCAAATTGAAACTGATTCCCTCTATATAAAACAAGTATTATATAATATAAGGCGTTTCATTCATATTTTATAACAAATAAAATTTATAATTGGATATAATTTTATTTTTAAAGTTCTCATAATTTATTTGATCAATTTCGGAAGGAAATTTGAACTGGAGAAAATGGTACAGATTAAAAATAATAAAATTTTCATCGTAATTTAAACAATTACACAAAATACGATTAATATAATTTTAGCACGAAAAGTGTATCCAATTCTATACTAACAAGCTGGAGAAAAACCACAAACTCTTGAGGCAAAAGTTTTAATATCTCATCCCCTCGGACTTGTATTATATTTTTTATATAATATTATATACAATATAATTTGTACGGACACCTGCGAAAAGTATCACAGAAAGCTTGCTACCAGGTCACACTTTTCCCTTTTACAATGGAACAATTAAGCCGGTTAGGTCACAGAGGTGTCCAACATATGAAATGTTTCATTTTCTAATTTTCCTTTTACTAATTGCGAAAATCTAAAAAATATTCAGACAACTTAATCAATTTTTAAATTAAGCTTACTTTCTTATTAAATATAATAGATAATAAACTATATGTATTTATATAATTTTCTATTAATGATGATTGTACGATTATATTCTTCAAAAAATCGACTAATAATCCATGTGGAAGTTTCACCGATTTGTAATTTCATCATTTTATTGACTTTACAAATGAAAAGTTGAATACCTATGTGCTAGGCAAATGGGAACGGGAAAACGAGCCCGGTCGCATAATCGGATTAATTCAGTTAACCCTCACTGGACCTCTAAACTTTGGACCGGACGTGAAATTTTGAATGAATCGCGGCGATTCATTCCACCGAGGTATGAAAATTTTAATTTCGCCTCTTTTTTTGGATATTTTCTTTGTTTTCGACCATAAAAATGGCGGTTTGACGCTGGGAATTGGCCGAATTAACGTTATTGTAAACGGCACGCATTTAAATTTGGCGCCACCTTCTGTGCACATTATATTGTTTATTTTATCGAGTCCTCTGCCTGTGGGCGTCAGACTTTTTAATTAAAAGTTTCATTACATACATGTGACTCAGTTAACAAATTGGTATGTCTATAAAATGAATAAATAATGAAATTGTAAATATTTATATTAATCATAAAATAATTTTAAACATTTAATGATCATCAACTATAATATAATTTGAGCACCACAATATAACTTTATGATTTATTTGTTTAATTCAAATTTTCGTTCTACAAAACAAAATGGACGTCACGTACCGTTGTTATCCCGTCAAATAAAATATATTTTCACGTTTGAATATGAAACATGGAATATATGCGTATCCGTGCGAGCATTTGTGACCCTCGCCCGCATTATTGTAAGCATACGGCTGGCGTTAACTTTAATATCCTGCGAAAATTCCGCGGAAAGGATCTTTATTTAATCCTGTTTGTAGTTGCTAGCGAACAAACGTAGACATATTATAAATTATTCACGCACATATTCGTATAAACTCTGCGAAAACATTGTATTGTTGACTGTTAACGAGTTTACCCGTCGCGGTCGTCTTCGAGCCTCGCAACAAACACGAAATTTCACCGAAACCCCTCACCTGTGTAAACTTTTCGGGAATCTTTGAATTTTCCCTTCTGAGCACCCCGTTTTCAGACTAAACTTTTTTCGACGTTTCAGAATTTACTTTTTTTTTTTTTGAAACGCGAAATCGTCGCGGCTCACTCGTCTGGATTATCTGCAAACCGTGACGGTTTTCCCCTTAGTGAAATTTTCATGTGTACACACGAACGATTTGCACGAAATATAAAATATAATATATCCTAGTCGCAAAAACGGAGATAAATTTGAAAATTATTATTTTAAGAGAAGAAATTAATTTAAATAAGTTTTTAATCAATAATATTTTTTGTTGTAAATTATCATTACAAGCAAATATTTTGAAAAGTTGGATATTTTAATTACAAGAAAAAATTAGTTTTCAAAATTTATCGAAAATAAAATTTTTGTGGTCAAATTCGTGTGCAAACTTTTCGGTCTTTTTGAATTAAACATGAAGACTCGAAACCGCAGTGGAACCAAAATGCTAAAACGGATCACGACCCTTTCTTCGGTTTCGGTCAAATGTCAACATTGTCTCTGAAACCAACGAATGACGGATTAACTCCAACCTTAATAATGGGACCGACATTCTAAAAATATTTGCTCCGATGCTATAACGAGGAAAATTACATTTTTCATACATATTACGAATAATTTATTTTATTCATATGCGTCGAAGTTTACGGTCAGGCAAAAAATCACTTCCTATTCCTCACAGAAAAGTAATTTGATTTTTTATTTTTAAGATGTAATACTTCCACGCAAAATCTCATTAAGTGGGCTCGCAACTGAGCCCTACTCGATTTCACTTCATCGCACAAGTCAAACTTTCCGAGAAAAGAACCACACCGAATACTTATACATGGCACACGTTTCGTATCCGTTCTTTGACTCCATCTTCGACGAAAATGAAAAAAAAACATTCGTTCCCTGCGAAATTCGAAGAATTAAAATAACATTCGAACGTTTCACTTTTCCACAGACGGAAAAACGAAATATAATATATGCTCGAATTATATACGATCTCTTCGTGAAGACGAGGAGAAAATACACCGACTCGGATGCGACAGGATTTTCTCGATCCCACGGGAAATCAATTTATAGATACTGGTAAGAAACTAACTATGATTCGCGCTGTGAAAAATCTGAAATTTTTTAGCTTTCAGTGCCGCATTTTCGTTCAAATCCAATTTTTGCCTGACGAATATGCCGCGAGCGGGAAAATTCAACTGTCGGTGCATGTTAGAAGCGCATCTCTTCGACTTTTACCGTCTCGTATTATATTATATTAAACTATAAGCCAATTTTTTAGAGAAAAACGTTACTCAAAACAATGGAGCGTCTCAAGAGAGGGAAGGATTGATTCGTACGTTTCGGTCCAAGTCTTCGAAAGTGAACGAAAGCAAATCCGAAACTCGCGTTTTCGAAGTATTTCGCCTCGGAGGCTTCGTTTAAAGTTTTGATATTTTGCGTTCGCCGTTTATTTCCAAGCACTCGACAAGATCTAATAAATTCTCCAACGTCAAAGCTTGAAAGGATCATTCGTCAACTATATATAAAATAACGTATTTGCGAGAAAGCCGTACTCCAGTTTACCGATTTGTCTTGTCAATGAGTTCCAAGAAAAACTGCATAAATTGATATCGAATGAAATGAAAATCTATTTTATATTATATAATATATAATATTTCATGTTTATGATATGGAATATATAAAAGATATAAAAACACAGCAAACTTTTACAACTTTTTTTATGAATAATACATTACTTTATAAAAAAATACGCAAATATTATATCATCAACATATATATGTAGTTTATATAAAATTTTCTACAGAATAAAGCTTTTCAGATACCATCGGAAGTGTGACCATTTTTTTTTATCGCATATGTTCACTAAACAGTGATAAAAGAAAAGCAACTCTGAAATTAAACTTAAAGCATTCCTTGCCAATGGTATCTGAACCAATAGCTTTAAAATGTACAAAACAATGTCTATATTTGATACAAACATCAAATACTTATGTTTTAAAAAACCAATATGACTCAAAATAAAACACTAAAACTATATACTCACAAACTCTAATATATCAAGACTCATCCCTGCGTTTGGTTGCTTCAAAATGGAAATATATACGCACCACTTTCAAAAGGCGAGTTCGTCTTTATTTTTGAAAATGCCCTAAGGCCGATTTTCCACGGACTTTTCCAGTAGAGAAAACCCGATCTACGACCGCACACAAACATACAGTAAAATATACACTGAGAACACTGTCTGACACAAATGCGCGTCCCGCGGGCTCGGTCAAAGGGAAAAATTCACTTTGAACAATTTGCACAGCGTTTTGTTGACTGATTGAACGAATTTCTCGCCGGGTTTTCATTTGCGCCGTCTCCCGCCGATTTCCGCTCATTTTTCATTTGCGAATTCGTCCGCTTTCTTTTCCGCTCTGGCGAAATTCAACGACGACCCCGTTCGATTAATTTATTACAGTCGTTAATTTGTGCTCTTTGAAATCGTTTTTAATTTTTGTTGGACTATTACGCATTTTTGTGTGTATGAAAGTATCCATTTGAACGACAACATCACTCATAGGGCTAAATATAGAAGATTTGCATAATATTTCGTGCGTTTACGTCACCGCACGAGTATACAATTCACCTAATGACTTAATAAAAAATTCGCATGATATACGACGAGGTTTTTCCAGTCACCGACATCCACCGCTTACGTCAACGAAGCAAAGAGATTAATCATAATCAGCAACGCTTCTCATTACTCTCGAAGTTGACACAACAACCACGACGAACTCATACTAAAATCATAGCTCGATTACGCAGTTACTTCGAAATTTTAAATCGCATTAGGACCCTAAGGGACTTTGCTAACATCCAACTACAACTACTTATCCTATTATATTGTATGTTCTTCTTGTAAATACATCATAATGCGTCAAAAACAATTAAATTTTCTATAATTTCATTATTTTCCAACTTGTATTCGATTTGTTTTCAATAAGACCATTATGATATTGATACGAATGAAAATATCATCTATCATTTTTATAGATATTTAATATTTTACCTACTTTAGAGTCTACTAAGACGTCATACGCACCTAAAGATGCAAGTTGAATTTCTTTCATATGCTCATGCCCGTCTAAAACCTTGAATTTTAGTTTAATTTTAAAAATTACCGATAGGGATTGATAAATGCTATACCCCGGTAACCAAATTTGAACTTACTTTTTATAAAGCAAAAATTTAGAGAAAAAACGTGGCATAGAAGGGATTTTAAAGCATTTTATGAAATGACTCCTAATTCCCAAATATCATTACATGAAAACTCTCCCGATCCGCGCATACTACAAAATGCCGAAACATTGTTTTTAATATAATAAACAGCGTATTCGGGGCAAAACGATACACCCAACTAGTTCGAGCTGAAAGTGCGCCTGTGGAAATTGAGTGTCAAACTTCGAGCGTTTTCCTGCGAAGGTTAATTAAATAGTGTGTTCGGTAGCAAACTAGGCAGCGTGGTGTGCGTGTGTCCTTAGAAATTCATTCCACGTGTCCCTTCGATAAATATGCTAAATTGATGGCGGTCGGGCGATGTGACTGCGTAAAATATTAACATCGACCCGTACACCGGAGAAATATGTGGATTCGAGAAAGAGTGGCCTTTGTTGTTACATGAGTAAGTTACGTGTATAGAATTATGGTGGATAAGTTTACATGGTGTATTTATTAATTTAATAACATTGGGAGTTTTTAAAAATAACTTTAATTAGGTTGAAGTAATAAAAGTAGGCTCGTTATTCCTATAAATTCTCATCTCTCGGATTTGTGGTATAATTGCGTAAAATATGGACTAATCTTGTTTATGTACGAGTTAGTATAGTCCTGAGATGAAAGTAGATTAATTAAATTTTGCCTATAAATCAAAGCTTTGCCTTAAATGAAAATTTATGAATCGTTTTGTTATAAAATTTATCGCTTCCTATTTTTGTATTTTATTTCGGTTCGTTCGCAAAAATACTGCCATTTTTCTCGCCTTCGTTTCGGTACGATAATATCGTTTGTACGTATTCAATTTACAAACGTAGGACCGTTCGAATGTAAATATTGAAAACGTAAAGAACCCTCGTTTAGGTATTTGCCTTTTAGTAGCAATCATTGTTTTTAATAAAAGAAAGAAATGCGTTTTTGTACTCGAACATTTTATATTGAAACCCTATTAGCATATTTTCTTCAACGAGAAATTTCGCTCATTGAAAATACGAACGTAATCAGCAGTAAAATTTTATATTTCAGATCTCTACGCGCTGAATAAAATTTTATTTTAATTATTTGAATTTGAAGTCTATCGTTAATTTTAATATGAATTGCAAATTTTATGACGGTAATCATATTTGCAATATTTGGTTCGTGAACTTCATGGTTTTCTTAGAATTATTCCATTTTCCGCACGTGTGCGGGATTTTCTTTAATCTTTAACGTGAAAAAATTGTCAAATCAGACATATCTACCGTTTCTGTCACCTACGTATCAAAAGAAACGATGAATGGAGTTAAGAAGCTTTCAGAGTCTTAATCAATGTAAGTCGATTTTTTTCTTGGCTCACATCAATAATTCAATAGCAAAAAATGTACATTTGATTTTTTACGAAAGAACAGAACACAGAATTTCGAAATAAAAAGAGATTATTTATCGATCTAATTTCATATCAGCTCAAAATTACATATAGAAACAGTATTTATTTTTCATTAAATATATGAAAATAACTGTGGCAAAGATTTAATATTCGAAAGGAAATTAAACCGAAAAGTTTTCGAAATTCAATTTATTCGTTTGAAAAACTTTTCATATTTGTTTTCATTTCAATTTTAGACTGAAAATTTTTAAAGTATTAAATTGCTTTTCGATTTTTCAACGTAGAAGCGATGCGATACCATTACGATTCCATTTAATCGACCCGAGTGAATAATAATTTTGAATTCACTTTTTTCCAACATTTTTTCTTCCTCTATTTCTTACTTTTCAGCAATATTTTTACGCAAATACGCAAAGTTTGAAGCCGCTTTGTTAACTACACAATGAAAAATGGCTTTCTTCGATAGGTTTAAGAAAAAAATGGGTGCGAAAAATATTTCCTCCCGTTCTAGTAACAAAAATCGGTTTACCGTGCGAGTGTAGATATTTGCTGAATTTTCTTCCTAATTTTTATTGTGAACTATCTTTGTATAAAAAGACGTATTTTTTATTCAATTAAAATTTTCGTGTATTACATCTTAATTTCTATTTTTAAAGGTGTCAAATTAAGGATGTCATTATCGATAAGTGATTCAAATAACAATTCGGTAATTTGCCGGTAATTGGTGATATGGTGATTTGATTGTTTTTAAAAAGTGTCTTTTTTAGATTTTTTTTTTAAATCGATTTTTATGTTTTTTTGGGAAAGTATCGTTAGTTTTATGGTTTTTTCTTCTTTTTGTTATTTTTTCCGGTTATTACAGGGTTTTTATTTAAAATTTAGTTTACCGGTAAACTAGTAGTTAGTAAAAAAATTACCTGATTACTGGTAAATGAAAATAACAGTAAATCTGACAACCCTAGTATCAATGTTCATAAAAACTTACGTATACACTTATATGAATTCTAAAAATGTGACAAAAAATCATAAAACAAAAAAATATATACATTGAAAAATTCACATAAAACACGATTTAAGCATACCAGGGGTATTTCCTTTTATTTTCACTTCACGTTTTCCTTTATTTCAACACGGTCGCGGAAACTTTCGCCAAACTCAATATCTGTTCGCGCGCCGGCTCGAAGCCACTCTTCCGCAAAGAGAGACGCCTTCCTTTAAAACCAATAATAATTTTAGAAAATTTCAAACTCCGGCTGATTTATCGCCCCATCGCGTATAGGTGCGGGGCTCAAAAAGAGGCTTGCGGGCCTGTAAATTCGGCAAAGCGTATTGTGCGGCGCAAACAAGGCGCCCGATCGGCCGGAAACAATATCGTTCGGTTATTGCCGTCGTAAAATTTTATCGTGTTATTTATCGGCGGAGTGCTCATATTTATTAACAGTCGGACAGTGTATATAATTGTCGAGCGATGTCGTTTCGGATGGAAACAGCCTTCTCGTCGTTTGTTTTAAACGTTTCCGTTCGATCGTGGGCGATATCCGTTTCGTTTCGTGCTTAAGGCGACGTGAAAGAATTTTTATTGAAAATTTACGATGTATAATATGGCATTATAAATTTAACCTTTTTTATTAGAAATTTATAAATTGACAATTTTTTTTCAACGTTATTTACATTAGTTATTAGTACAATCCGAAGTGTATAACGTTCAGTGTGAAATGTAAAACATCCGATTTGAAATGTGAAAACTGTTAAAATACATGAAAAATCTATATCAAATATATATATGTTATAGGTCGATTCTAGCTCAGGTCGATTCCAGCATCAAAAATTGCTGTAAAGTTTGTAAAAAGTGTAACGTTTTGGGTTTGAGCAGCGCTAAAAATCGTGCCATGTTCAGGTTGCGTCCGCATGTTTGACGTTTCGTACAATCGATGGTCACATGTGAAATTACTAACGATAACGAAAAAACGTCGGAAACATATTTTGA
>JAOXNN020000086.1:2904977-2936065 GCA_028571205.2 Hydropsyche betteni | reverse complement strand
CACACACACACACACACACACACACAGACAGACAGACAGACAGATATCCGCTATTATATATAGGGGATAGGGGATATATAGGGGATGTTGATTCGTTGTAAAAAATCTAAAAAAATTATAATATGTATTTTAAAATGAAAACGGAAACGCTTACTTTGAAACCTGCACCTTTATAAAATGACTAAATAAAAAAATAATGCAATATATATATTTTTTAAAGCAAAACAAAGCTTTAGTACAATATTTTTTCAAAGGCGCACCGCCGCCGTTTTCTGCTATGAAAACTTCGCTCGCTAAATACGTTCGCTATTTTTTCAACAAAAGCTCATACCGCCGCTCGAAATTAATATGGCGCAATTTCGAATTACGGCGAAATTTTCCACCTTTTTGCGCGATACGCGCACTCGAGAGTACTACTTTGCGCCACGACCATAAGATTATACGGAGCGGCTGCAAAGCGGCGTTTTGCGGTCACTGTCGTGTACTGGGTTTCAGTTTGAAACAATTGCCGTTCCAAGTTGGTCGGGGCCATTACACTAATAGTCTACGAAGTTTACCACCGAAGTCCTGGGGAGTTGGCGAGAGTGGAATAAGTGATCGTGCTGTATCCCAGGACGCTCTGGGATCGAGTGAATGAAGTGTGATACGATGATTTTGGTGAAAAAATTTGTTGATTACTAAAAGTTTGATTAAAAAAAAAAAACTATTTTGTCGATTTTCTATAAAATGTGTTCTTATTATTATATCTTTGTGAATGATTTTTGTAAATTATTCAAGCAGTTTCGATTGGTACTCGATGAAGAAAACCCAAATCGAAAGTTCCTTAAATAGCTCACGTCGGTTTTGGTTAAGTTCTTGATTATTCAACGAGGCGGTTAATCGAGAATACGAAGGCATCTTAAACTAATTATATAAAGCTATTTTACAATCTTTAGAAAATTTTTGAATAAGTCGCATTTATAATGTGATGATTTTCATTATGTGAAAATTTCGACAGATCATCCGTGTCGGTCGATTAAGGGCGACCATTAATCATTTTATAAGATTCTATCTAAATTTTCATGTCCACGCATCATGTATTGATATAAAACGTGAACTTCTTAATAAATTTATTTATTATATTATATTACTGATATTTATTATTTGATCTAAATTTTTTCTGTAGAAAATATGTTTTTCAATCAACTAAGAAAGTTGTAGTTCATATTCGATAGGAGTCTGTAACAAGATACGGAAAAGTTGGACTTCAGACATATCTAGATTTTTACAAAATTCGAAACCAGCAATAAGTTTCGAGCATCGCTATGAAATGTGTTCAGTTAAAGTTTTCAGACGTAACAAGACATACGTGGTTTGATACGACGCCATTGAAAGTTTCTTACAGAACACGTGTACAATGTACGAGTACAATAATGACGCGCACCGTTGCAGTTCGACGTCTGACAAACTTGCCGTTTTACAACTACCAGACGAAACTTCAACTTCAATTCCAACAAATTAGCATAATAACCAAAGTATCAAATTCAATACAATGTTCCTCGATAGCAAAAACTTCTCCGCACGCCTCCGACGAAACTCCAAAACCGCAATCCTCCACGATTAAACAATCGCGAAGATCCTCACGCCTCCCATCAAAGCGATATTCATAGACGACAAGCGTTCATTAAGCGCAGGACCACGAAACGATGGCGATTCGTCGAAGGACCCAGAAGGGGTCCTCACGTTCTTCGGCGGAATTAATACGGGTCCCCGAGGACCCGCGGCCATTGTTCGAGCGCACATAACGCAGACGATATATTTGTATTGTGCGTCTATCGTCGAGCGATTTCCCCGGACTCGGGGTTGAATTAATTTGGGTTTGATTGCTTTTGCGTTGTGTGTGCGACTCACAATGTAAATAAATCAACGCGCGTAATCAACACTGGCACTATTTGTGTCGCGTGCAAACGCCGGTGTCCGCTATGTTGCTTTGATGATATTAAAACGGCCCGTTTTGGAGTTTGTGCCTTATAAATTGCAAATGTTGTGAATGTGATATGAAATGTCGAATAGATTCGATTATTCTGATGTTTTTTATATATTTTTCAAATAAGCGAATTTCTTAAAACATTATATGAAATATGTTGTTTACGCACGTTTATGAAGTTTTATATGTCGCATAGGTGCGACAAAGCATGCTTATATTATACAATTTATTGGTTAATAAATTGAATTTATAATAGCTCAGTGCTCGACCAATTTACGCCTAATTTAATCGGGGCGGCCAATCTTCGTTTACGGTGCCAGTTAACCGCCGAAACTATAACCATGAATTATTCCAATTTTATCGAAAATCGAATCAATCTTCAGAATTCTGTTAATTACGCAGTGACGTCCCTACGACGTAGGCAAATAAGGACATGCCTAATGGTGGCAAAATTAATTTTATAATACAGTATATTCTTGATTATCCAGACCAATACCGGGGAGAGTGGGCACGAATAACCGAAAAACATGGATAATCCGCAAACCGGGTGATCCGCAGCCGGATAATCAAGAGTATTCTGTAAATATTCTTCTTTATAAAAACTTAATCGAGAGAATAATTAACAAGAGTGTTTGTGTTTCGGAGTAAATTTACGACGTGAAAATTTAATTCATAGTATCTATCTATAATATTACAATTAATATTTAAAAAAAAATTTGAGCTTTCTAGAAAAGGCGACATTTTGAAGTTTAGCTACCAGCGGAACTTTGTCTCGAGACGTCACTGAAATTGCGCCCTCAAAATGCACTTAATTTAGGCAAAAATAAATCAAAATTTAATTAAATATTGACCATTTAATCCGATCGAATATTTTATATAAAATAAGCAAAGGTATGTACTTTATTCACTCAAGAGTTCGTAAAACCGAGCACGAGGACGTAACGCGTCATCCAAAGGACGCACTTCGAACTACATATTCAAATATGTTAACGACGGAAAAAACTTCGGTTCTCCGGCAAATGTTCCGCCTTCTTCTTAACTAGTCTGAATAAATTAACGAGACTTCGTTTATTCATGAGCCACCTTAGTGACACACCTTGTGCACTCTCCATCTCGCCATTCGTTCGGTAAAGCGACTCGTCTAATCGAAAAAGTTTCTTCGCTCTACGAACAGCACTCTAATTTCGAAGCCAGAAATGAAGTTTTCGTTGATGAAAGGGAGAATTTTTGGATTAACGTGTGTACTGAGATATTTTAATACGTTGCGTTTAATGCGGGTTCGCGGATGCGTTGCGGGTTCGTTATCGTCAATTCATATTTTTCAAGTTACTTTTTAATGACGTTTTTTGTATTAATATATATAATACTTTTTACATTTTTAATAGAAACTATCTTCATCGTATTCATTTTAAATGAACACGTTTTTTACTTGTCAGCTGGAAATATGAAAGTGAATATAAAAACGTGACCTTTTTGTTATTATTATATTATAAATTTTCACCATGTTAAACAATTTGAGCAATCTCATTTAACAAAAGCCTACAACTATTATTTGAGACACGAGCTCATCACATAATATAATACAAACGCGAATTTCGTCAAAACATCCGTGGCTGAAACAACAATAACCGTCACGCGCGAGTGCGTACATGTGTGCGCTTATTAAACATCTCAGCGAAATCCCACTTTTCGCCCGACGAATTCCTTATGAATTATTCAAAGGGAGGCCACAAGTGTCCTAGACGAGAAACCGTCTCCATATTCCAGCTCTCGAACCTTCTATGAAGGGCTTTCTCCGATGGAGATAGTATCGAGGCTCGCGAGATTCGCGTCATGGGGAATTCGTTCGATTCCCATTCGTAACACGGGATTATTTCGAACACTCTTATTCTGAATGTACACGAGTTTATTAAGGTGCTAAATATTCTGTCGGAGCTTTTGTTTTCGTGTGTGTGTGTGTGACGAGTGGTTTTTGAAACTTGCGAAGCCGCAACCGCAAGTACCATGAGGATTATGTAAAAAGGATAACTCGGAAACCTCGAGATTTTGGTCACCCGACCTCGGGAAAGCTTCAGTATATATATCATCTTCAAATAAATATTTTAATTAAAAAAAAAAAATTGATTTACTAATCGAAATATATTCATTAAATTTTTTAATGAAATTCGATTTTTGAGACGTAAAAGAGTTTTCTTTTCTTTTAATTATTATAAAATAAATAGAAACTCTTCAATTATACAACGAAAAATTTCAATTAAATCCATCATCTTCAGCATCTTCAGATCTTCAATAATAGCGCTAATCAAAAAATGATTCGAGCAAAACCACTCGAAAAAACACCGCTCGGGCCAATTTGCGAATGGGAGATCGAAACTCCGACGGGACCCGGCTAATTCGATCCGGCGACGCCTTTCCCGCGATTTATTATTGAATCTTTCAATTGCCGAGCTTTATTTAAATTTGTAATTGGACCGTGGAATCGGAGGACGAGCCGGGGTGCTTCGCCTGGGCTAAATCGGATTATTCCGGTCGTCCACTTTCGCGTTTTGGCCAAATTTCGACGAACAAAAGCCGACAAATTGACGGCGGCGATCGCTCGAATTTGGAAATGTCGTTTTTTCGGAATGTGTTTCTATGGGTGAAGTTTGTTGGAATTAAGTGAATGTAGGTGTTTGTGTAAATGTGTGAGAAAATGAGATTGATGTATTGTAAATATATCTAAAATTAAAAAGTGAAGAAATAGCTTTTTTTAATTAAAATCGATATTCATGTTCAAGTTTGAAATTTACAAAAGTCCAAGTTTGTATACTTTCTAAAATTTCGCTAATATTTCACCAAAATTGTTCTTTAAATTTTTCGAAAGTCCTTTATATTTTAAATAAATTTATATTACTCAAAACGCTATACAAGCAACAAATCTTTCACCTAAAATTTATAATTCTTAAAAAAATGGTTCCGTGTTTAGCAAAAATGGTTGAATAACTCGAAATTTTACATTTTATAATGAAGAATTTTCGTGATATTGATCTGATTTTTTACGGGAGTGCAAAATTTTTGCTTAGGGTAATATTTTAACAAAGATAAGAAAAATCTTGAACTGAAAACAAAAGGAGTCTACTTTTATCTGCCATCGGTAATACTCGCTGTGAAGGTTTCGCCATAATTTCCGTCGAAATTTAACCCTCCCTTTAAAAACAAAACCTTAAATTTTATTTCCGCCCTTACTCACAACGTATAGAGGTCATGAACGACGCCAAGCATTTTACTTTGGCCGAAAAATTATTTTGGGGTCGTCTGATTTCAAAATACAATATTTTTTCTAAATTAAAATAAAATACATATTATATTACATTAATTAACTTGTAAAAACTTTAAACTCATAAATACTTTTTTATATTGAATATTTGAGTTGTTCTTTCTAATTAAAAGTACTTAATTTTGAAATTAGATTTTTTTTTTTTAAATCATCAAGATTTTTTTTTTTTGCTTTATACTAACAATAAGATTTGAATAAATTATAGATAAGTAATTAATAAACTTTAAAATGTAAAAGGTTTTATTCTCTAGAGAGATAATGAATAATGAAACAACGTTGCGATTGCTTTAAACAAAGATTTAAAAAACTTCCTTATAAATTATTTAAATGTAAATATTAATGATAAATTAGCAACACCAATAATTTGATATTGGCGTTTCTATCATATATAACATTCAATAATATTTTCGCACCAAACACGGCTTAAGACTTTCTACGACGACCTTCCATATATCCTTTTACGGAAGCGCGGTTGCTTTAATAGAAATAACATTCGTACCATCTCGCTAATAATTTTACAATGCAAATTCGGCCCGAGGCGCAAAGGGTGCGGTTTTGTTCGTCTGAAATTATCGTAATCTCACATTGTTTGCCAAAAACGTAGCACGACGAGTACGTGCTTTGCTAAAATAACGTGATTCGTAAAATTCGAAGTGGAAAAAAATCTTCGTGTGTGAGAAAATTTGGTAAAAACCCGCGAATAGCTCCGCCGAATTCGTACGGCTTCAGAGTGTGCTTTTGCAAATTGGTAAACAAACATCGGCGCTTTTTCCGCATGTAAATAATAGCGATGGGATTTCCGATGAAATTTTCCGCCCGGCTGTTAATTATTTTATTTTTTACGCGCGAGTGCGTGTTTTTAATTTTTAACATTGTTTCGGTCGCTCGCAAATTTATTGTTCAAGTTTTTCATTAATTCAGTCACATGCACGTACTTTTGAAGGCATCAATCATTTTTTAATTAGACTTTTTTAATGCATGGCGCAGATTAAAATATACATAAGAGAATTATTCATTTAGACAAATAAATTAATTTGTTGTTCTGAATACAAAACATTCAACAATGTCCTATTTTTATGAAAAATTATATCATTTAACTTTGAAAAAGCGTACATTTTATTAATGAAACAACCGTATACAAATTGCACGACTTAGCGAAAATTCAAAGTATGCAACAGTCTAGAGATAAAACCACTTCGTTTGAATTCGGAATAATTGTTATAATATGGAAGAAACGCCATTTTTAGACTCCATTAAGCGAACTGTGTCGTTATACGGCGTTATAATACATTTTGTATAGTAGTCGTTAGCGGCATGTGCGCCTACGTGAAACCGCACATTACACAAAAGGGCCAGGTGTCGTTTACACGGAAACCGCACACGCCGATTGTTACACATAACAACCCTTAAATATCTTGAAAATATTCTAAATATTCCGCTGATGTGTGTCCATGAATGTGATTGAATGGTAGGAGTTGGGTATCGTACGAAAAAATGTGGTTCCTTCGTGAAATTTAAGTTTGTATGGTTTTTTTTTTATATGAATGATTGAAATAGGTTTTTGGAAAATTATTCTAGATATAAAAATCAAATATATATAAATCGAATCGCTTGAACCTTGCACTATATTAGTAAATGGGATGGATCGATATATATTATTAACTCGTACTACTCCTACACAGGTTGTTCAGAAAGTTTTGACCCGTAAGAAATAACTAAATGGCCTGTTTCTCGACGAATTTGATTTCAATACAAGTTTTAAGATCTTAAAGTAATGCTTTCAAGATCTCGCGAAAGTTTCGACCGAGACTTGTTGATATTAAAAATAGACACTGTAGTACACCGAGCTTCGAAAATATTTCCATAATGAAGACACGTCTATAATTCTCGAAGTATAATATAAAACATCAAAAACAAAAATTTTCTTCAATAAATTTAAAAATGATCTAATAAGTCAAAGATCAATTTTTCAAACAACCAATTTCTCTCTAACCCCAATATGATACGACCTCGAATTTTTTCGGCGAGAAATATTACACGCGCGAGTCTCATCCGTCTCGGGTTTCCGTTCCACAGCCGTCGGGGTGCTTTTCGTATTTTCCCCTTATTTTTTGCACTTTTTCAGAACGACAATCCATTATTGCCCGTCTCGGAAACGAGCGAGGTTGTTTTGCAAGTCATTCCCGAGCCGCCATGTCCGCGTAATAAGCTGCTCTCGGAATGGTTGTTTTGCTAGTGCCGCTTGAGCCTCGAAACGATAATTATCCAACCTACACAATCGTCGACATTTCTAAACGACCGTCGTTTACACTTGTACGCAATGTATATAATCGTTTAGAAATTTTGGAGGGAGATGCCGAGGGTTGGGTCCGAAGCGAATCGGGGAGTAAATGGTGCAGGTTGTATCTTTGACGGATTGATGTGATTAGATTTTGTTTCAGTCGTTGAAATATTCTCGAGAGTATTTTGGGAATCGAGAGCTCAATGTATTATACTGCGATCAAATTTGAGCTTAAGTAAAAAATTAAGGATTGTGTCAAATAGTAATCTAATTAAATAAATTCAATTCGAGGTTAAATTAATTAAATGAATTTTTTGTAAAATATTATATTATAATATATGTTCTAATAAATCTTATAATTTTATATTTAAAAAAAATCATATTTAAATTTTTTCGAAAAGATTTTTTATTTAAAAAGGTTTCGAAAAGAATTTTGTTTCAAAACATACATTTTATTATGATACTGTATTTGATAACTAGAGGAAAAGAAATGGAAAATGAATAATTAATTTAAATTCTTTCAGTAAATAGCTCATCATAAAATATAATATTCCGTTTGTATAATATTATAAATATCTTTCAATAAGGACGCTCGATTTTAAAATGTACAATAAAATTGGTCCACGTTGTTCAACGCTACATTTATAAACTTCCATGATAATTTGCCGTACGGAACTATGCAATTGACAACAAATTTGACAGAAATAACTTTTAAAACATGCCTACCATAACCTGAAAAATTTCAAGCATTCCTATTAAAAAACCTTTTATTTTAAATATCACATAATTCTGAAAATTTTCAATATAAACGGCTCATGACTTTCGCACATGACTGGTTCCTGAGATGCGAATGTTGAATGTTCGAAGGGATGTAGAAAAATATTAAAAATCATACGTATATTAAATATGGTTTATATAGCAAAAATATAGTCCAAAGTCCCTGAAGGATTGGCCTCTGATGGTTAGACCCCAGTCGGGTTGACACCTGAAGGTTTGGCCTCTAACGGTTTGACCCCTGTTGTGTTGACCTCTGACGAGTTGGCACCTGTCGGGTTGACCCCTGTCGGTTTGACCCCTCTCAATTCGTCGTACAATTTTGTCATTATCGTCAAAAAACTTTAAAAAAAAAAACAAAATTTCAAAAATATAAGAAATAGCAAATGGTGCAAAAGTCGAGGACCATCTGTATATATGAAATTCATCAGCTTGAACGTGCATCTATTTTTTTTAACTAATTTACTAAACTCAAATTCCATTCACACATAATAAATTAAAGATCAAATATATTTCCAACCATTTTAACTTAACATCTCACTACTGCAAATCCCCTCAATTTCCCGACACCTCCAATTCCATCAGCCTTAATTTTTTCCAGAAAATTCCACATACAATTGAAGCAAACTGACAACGAATTATTTAAACACACGACATTCTAGCACAAAATAGACATTCGCCACCGTAACGAATTTAACGTAATTTTTCTTCACCCAGCCAGTGTTTGCGGAACGACAAACCCCGTTGATTTCTCTTTTCCCTTTTTTCGCTCCTCCGCAGTTGGCCAATTTTTTCCTCTCTTCTCCTTGGCTCCGATGTCTCGTATACTAGCGTGCATAACAAATATTAATATAGTGTCGTTTGTATTCATTATGTGATCATTTATTCACCGAGGGGCGCATTCGCGAGCGCCCCGGAAAAGCGAATCCCATTACTACTGAACGGTGGATGAATTTTTTTCATCAAACGAAATTTCTATAGGGTGAATCAAGAATGTTATTGGATTTGTTTTTCGGCTATATATTGGTTATGGATTTTATTTTTTATTGAACAAACATTTGGATATTAAATTTTTGATATGTTTGATATGTTTGATAGTGAAATGTATAAATATTTTTACTCTATATAACGAATCGATGTTTTCGTATTATAACAAGAGGAAAAAAAATCAAAACCAAATTATTCATCTTCAAAGTCTTACACGAAAATTTCATATTTTAAATAAGAAAATATAATATTAAATATTAAAATTATTATCATAACCTAATGAATTAGAAAATTTTCGTATTTGTAAATTTAGTACCATACGCTACTTTTCTGCAAATATTCGCAACAATTACGCTAATTGAAACGTTATCGATATTCTTACCATATTTTTGTTACTTCGGTTATCAAATTTCACTCATAAAATAAAAAAACCCTTCTATTTTGATCGAAGTAAAGTTTTCCGTATAAAACAATATTTCAGATATTCACTTATCCTACACATACGTTTATTCTGTTTTTCTTCGATTTTTCTGAAAATTCTTCCATTCAACCCTGTCACTATTCTATGAACACTGAATTTGCATTTAATCTAGACTCCCTGCGGCATCTACAGATGGTTCACATGGCGAATCCTTGTTTTTGTTCTAAACGCAAAATTAAAGTTTGCGTTCACTTAAATATTTTCATCATATTACGCGTGGGTTATTTCAAACGTCTCAAATAGTGTTTTATCAAATTTTATATATTACAGTGTTTGATATACATTATTTTTATGCATATTGTGATGAATATAACGCAACTCTGCATAATCCCAACTGCACCATATTTCAGCGCTGAAAAAAGCTAATTTTAAAAGCGGGAAAAATAAAATTTGTAGTGCCAATATATGTTCATACCAATAGTGTTTTGCGGCGAGAGTAAAATTTTTTATTTTTTAATATTAGTATTGAAGTTTTTATTCGAACATATTATGCGAATCATTTTCCGGCTTTATTATGATGTAACGTTCGTGTTTTATTATGATTATCCTCTTATAAAATTTTAATTCAGAAATACATTAGATATATTTGGATGAATACATAAACAATTTTAAATATTTTTATTCCGTTATTGGAAAGGAATATTTTGAATGTTTTATTTTTCATTGAATTTCTAACATTTTATTCAAAAAGCTTTTCCGAGGCTATATATAAGTATGCAATATACATGAAAGCCTATTAAGGGACCAAAAGAAACCATTCTTTGAAGAAAGACCAACTTAAAATATGCAAATGTTCAAAAACGTAATAGCTTTAATTCGAAAACGGTTGAGTGTTTTGCATAATTTTTCAGCTAAACGGTAAAATATACAACTTTTATATGCAATAAAATTGTATATGAATATATACATACATATATAAATATATTATTCCGTCCTCTATTTTTTTGTTCTCTTTGTATAAGCGAGTTATTAGTCCACTATTCGGTTTAACGAAAACATTTCAATCTATTGACGATATTCACTCACATAGTAAACAAAATGTATAGAAAATTTTCGATACCTACAACGAAATATACAAAAGATATTATCGAATGCCTCAAACTAAACTTCAATGTTGAAGATTTAATATGAAAATATACAGTTATGATAATATTTTCGCATAAATTTGATTAAGCTCGTTCGAATAAGTTGTTATAATCTCAAAGCTCTGGAGACGTGTTGACGAGCGCCTCAATATTCAATTACGAACTTTATGGTTGTTGCACCGATCGAAAACGGGTTGTTTTTCTTTTATGGATTCTTTGAATTAATCAAAAAGGGTTGTGTGTTGATATGTGGAAAAAATTAATAATTCATAACGGCTTTATAATGACGTCTGTGAAACCGACGTCATGTTGATATCTTTTTTCATTTTGGCTGGCATAAATCGGCCTTCAGACATCACTGAATAATGTATATTGATATCTAAGACTCCAAATATGCTTAGAAAAATATTTTATAACGAGCACATACCGAAAATAACATTTATAAATATTAGTGTTAGGAAATTTCATATAACTAATCGAAATAACTCAATATTCTAACATCAAACTAAATAATGCATATTCATTCGGTATTTGGTACGCATTTGCACAAATGATTTTTAAACAATTCATCGAAATAGCATACAATGGACAACCATCAGTAATTACTCATGTTCAAATATTAATTTTGTCCTCATCAATGATCTACCATGTTCGTTCATGTGATTGGCACTGTCAAAACAAATTAACTATTCAATAAAATCACAATAGAGCCTGATATGTTTCGCTCGACCCCAAATTACATGTCTGCCGAAAGTTTTTCAACAAAATGTTCTAAGGAGCAATTGGAAACTTAACGGTGCGAAAATTGCCAAGGGACAAAGACGAAGGTTTAGCACACTCTACCAACAGAAGCAAAGTGAAATTCTTGAGGATTCTCAAAAATAATAAATAAATACCGCCGTCGGTACACGTTTGTGCGCCATTTACGCTGAACCGCCGTTATCATAGAGATTTTTTTGGCGGTCGAGCCGAATGGTTCACTTAAATAAATTGATACAATTCTTCTAAGATATCTCGGAACGAAGCATAACCCGAGGAGCTTTCGGCGTTAAACCACTAATGTCCTTTCCTCAACCGAATGGACCACAGTAGAGCGTTTTATAACTGAGATGAAACGAGCGGCATCGATTTTTTTTTTGTGGAAAAAAATATTCTATTATATCTAGATTGCCGAAGCAATCAAATTTGAAATTGATTTTCGTTTTTCTCTAATCCGGTATTGATAGAAATTCCGGCAACGATCGTTGTGGTTGCTCTAATTCTACTTCTGAATCCTTTTTGATTTATCACGTATATAAAGTTTTATATCTTCAGTACTTATTATATTTTTATGCTCATATAATATATTTTATGAAAGTTTTCAATATTATTCTGTTTATATGTTATATATTTATTTGGCAAATTTGCTTATCCTTTTACTAGAAAACTTTTTTGATTGAAATTTTCTATCCTCCTATTCGAATTTGGTACATATGAAATAAGCATACCTCTATTACTCGTAAATTCACTTGAACATGCCGATTTCGAACAAAATCGTTCCCAAATGGACTACGAAAATTTTTGAGCAATCGTTAAGCATCGTTTTCTTCCATCTCA
Source organism: Hydropsyche betteni (assembly GCA_028571205.2). NCBI lineage: Eukaryota > Metazoa > Arthropoda > Insecta > Trichoptera > Hydropsychidae > Hydropsyche > Hydropsyche betteni. The sequence goes on along the minus strand of JAOXNN020000086.1, from coordinate 2,923,579 downwards.
ATGCAAAATTCTGCGCATTATTATTCATCTTAAAATATGATATTTATGAATATATGCCAGTAAATAGGAAAATTCTCTGGTTAAGTGGGTAATAAAATTTTATATTGCACCCAGCCATGTACGAACGTATTTCAAATATCCGAAAGGATTGAAATTTATTCTGACCATCAAAAGCAAACACGGTATATATTTTAATATAATCGTTGCATTCATTTTATAAAATTAAAAAAAATGCAGAAGTGAACAAAAATTTTGAATTTATATCAAAACGCTTTAATAGCACGAATTTAATATCTTGCATCATATAGTGATAAATTATATGAAATATTTTGATCATTTTTGTATTGAAATTTCCATAATGCGAAAAAATATTGAAATGAATATCATTGTATAAGAAATTCAGAATCATATTCGATAAGAGTATTATAATAAAATATTGATTGCAGAGTTGAATTTGTATGAAAGTACACAATACTGAAAAGCTGGCGCTCTCTTTTAGCATACATATTTGAACAAATTTCATATGTTTCATACGACTGGTTTCATTTTAATATAGAAAAAACATTTTAAATGTCATATTATGCCATCTCTTTTATAGGAAAATATAATTAAAGTATTTATTACATATTTAGTATGCCAAAATTATTCTCATTACTCACATAAAAAAACACTTAACCAAATTGAAATTTAAAAATACTTAGCGTCTCAATATTAGATTCCAAAATCTATAATACTGTGCGAAACGCATAACCACCAGCCCGTTTTTTTAAGCAAAATTTTGGCCGTCACTGCTAAAAATGCTCACTTAATGGAAATAAAATCCAAATTACAAATGTGTTCACCACAATTTTCCGCCTCAATTGTGACCCAATTTATTGCCGGAATTTACATCAGAGTATTGAGTGGATGTAGGCTGGCTAGGGCTTACGGAGCTTTCGCAAAGATTAATGGTTTTTGAGTTGTTGCGATTCCCTTCCACAACTTTTTTCTCGTTGTTCCTTGTAACTTCCTTTTTATTCTACTTTTAAGTCTTATCTTAGCCTTAAAAAATTCACGCCAGTTTCTCATTCGGATTTGATTTCCGATCGTGCTTTGGAATCATTTGAAAATAATTTGTAATATCGACAGATTTCGGATATCGCAGGAGCGCTTTTGGTTTTGTTTTTGTGCAAATTTCCTTTAAAAATATCGTATCGCTTTTGCGACGGTTAATCGCCAGCTTTTCATTAAATAGAACGTACCAAGGGAAAAGCATTAGCGGTGTGCTTTATTGGTTTTTTCTGCCACCTTGTAATTTTGCCGGATAAAATCCTCTGAAGATATATTAAAGCCTGCTTTGGCGAGACATTGCTAATAAAACGTTAAAAATAAGATAGGAAAAAATACGAAAGGAAAAGCGTAAAAGGCCGATACTTCTTGTACATATACTGAGCACGTCATTAGTTTTCCGAAGGTATTGACTCATATGAGAATAATATATAAAACTGAACAAAAAGTTTAAAAATACATCCAATCCTCTTTTTACACGGTTTCAAAATGACATAGATCAAGGACGAAATTTCGATAATTATTTTACCCGTTTTTTTTTTTTCACTTTAACACGGTATAAAAATAAAATAGAACAAAATACATTATTATGACACAATGGTAATTTTCGGTGCAAATGTTATAATCATATGTATGTAATTATGTTATTTATGAAATAAACATCTTTTATAAAGTACATTTGTATGGAAGTTCTATCCAAATATACTAATAGAATCTATCTCCAATTTTTATTCTATCGCCATACATTTTTTACACTTGTCTCCCGTGTGAAAAAAAAGGATTTGTTGTACAAAAATTATACATGGACAAAATACGTTCTTTTATTATTTTTCTTAAAATATAGTAAGTATGTAGTTCTAATATATTATTTTTTTAAATGTAAAGTCAAATCATATTATTTAAAATAAAATAGAGTATACGAATGACAATTAAATTTACAAATAAATTTTGAAATTTCATTAATGTATATTTTATAGTTTTAGTCCGGATTTTCAGCATGAAAAGATTCTCGTTCTAAATAGATAAACGAACATTTTGTCAAATTCCCAAAAGCGCATCGCATTCTTACACCATTAAAAAATTCGACACATTCCGAACACAAATGTAAACATATTACACCGAACCAACCATATCAAAAAGCGAAATCCATTTTTGAAAAGCGACCCGTAAATAAGCGAGAGTAGCTCTCGAATGACACGCGAGTCACGTGGCATTTGGCGAGTGACACGTGGCACTATCATGTCTGTGACACGAGACACATAATGTGCGCGCACGTGAAATATGACCTGGCCAGATCTGCCGTTGATGTTTCAGCGAAATGTTTCGCGATTTTTCGTCGTCGTCGACGGGATTGAGGAAAAACGACGCCACTTTGTATAGCTCGGCTTTCAAAGATGGAATTTTATCGATGTGTGTGTGTGTGTGTGATATGTTTTTTTAATTTATTTTTTATTTTTAATGAGTCGTGTTTCGTTATTGTGAATGGTTTGGTTGCTTGTATCCGCTTTTTGTGGAGATCAAAAGTTAATGTCGCTTCTTCGAATCGGGACGTCCGATAATTGCAATCCATCGTAATCAAAAGGTTGTTTTGGGATGGGATAATGGTGGTGTCAAGAGCTTTCTCTCTTGTGAGAATTTTTCCTATCTCGAAATTTGGAAAAATGAATCAAATATTTTTCTTCGAGCGGAATAAGTTTGCTTTTAAAATTGTGCGGTTGTCATTGAATTTTTTATGATCTTTTAAATATTCATGGTTATGTAATTTTTGTCATTTATTATATTATACAAAAATATTACTGAAATAGAATCGATTTCATGACATTAATTTACCCACAAAAAACTTTTTTTATAATATGTATAAATTATTTCAAAATTAAATATAATATATAGATATATTGCTTATTATAAGATTACTTTAATATCTGATAAAAAATAACATGTTTTATTTTTTCATTTTGTATATTACGACAAAATATAAAATACAGAACATGTAATCTATTTCATGAATTTCCATACACGGTATATCTTCTATATATCAAATTCTATCAACATTCCACATTGATTAGACAAATACCCGCAGGATAATGCATTGGCCAAGACTTAACCACAATTGAAAACCATCTCCAAACATATTATAGTTATATCGACAGTCAACAATACAACATATCTTATACAAATCCAGTTCAATTATTCCGAGCGTTTATCAAATACATAATAGAATGATTTAAGTGCTTATTTACTCATGTAAACTTGACCACTAAATCACTATCATGATTCAAAGATCATTAAATTGGTTAATATTATAAACAAATTTAATTTCGATCAAATTTTCTGGGTATTTTTCTTCCTCGATAATCACTTTGGTGGTTTGGCGTGTGCGACGTAATTTGTTCAGTGATATATATTTCGGATTTGGGCACTTTTTCTCCGTTATAAGTGGACTTATTCTGTCACATTCATGGTTATTCGTTTTGATACATTACCTCCATTATGATGTCGTTAGCTTTTCACTTTTTTTTTTACATTATTGTAGCATAATGAATGTGGGCTGTTTGTATCTGAGGTGGCTTTCATTTCGTGAAAGTTACGTAATTTGTAAAGGTCGACAGTTAAAAATACGTTACTTGATTAAAAATAAATATTGAATTTAGTTTAAGTCTCTCTTTGTTGGAATTTTACAGAATCTTCTAAATGCTTCACTAATATCTTGTTTTAAGTGTTATTTAGTTTAAAAACAAAACTTCTTGAAATTCCATAGCAACATCACAAAATTTAAATATAATGAATTTCGTCTTTTAGGAATAAAAGTGTTTATATATTGAGAAATAAATATATGGACCAATTATTTCATAAAAATCTTTTGAATTACAGAGTGAAAACCCCCTATATATAATCACGGATTTCTGTGTGTGTGTTCGTTCGTTCGATGACGCTCACGACTTTTTCGTGAATATGGTTTTTATGCGTATACAGTTAACGTCTATAATATGATGCTTATTACCTACTGCCTCTGGCTTTGCCTATACATATGTCGCAATTGTGAATAATAAATGAACTGGTTTTATTAATTAAATATTAAATATTCAAATCGAGTACGGGCATCGGGTAATCGATGTTACTTCTGGCTTTGCCATTCCAATTTAGCCTGTATGCCCATTAAAATGACGGCTATGATCACTATTTACATCATTCTCTAGCTTGAAAATCGCGAGCTCTAACATTAGTCTTTATGTTTATTATAATAATGGCTATAATCACGATAATAAACAAAATAATTTTTGATTATATAATATATAGGGGATATTATTCCAAACTGGATGAAGCGATTGATACTCCAAAGCGAAACCCCTTGGCGATTATTAAATATTTTCACATTTTATCATTTTCCGTTTCTTTAGAAATTTAATTTAATTTTTTCTATTTTAATTTAAAAAATTGACATTATATCGTGTTATCAATATATTTCTTCGAACTTTACATTCACAGCAGATGTTATTAACATCGGGCCTATGTACTATATAATATAATACATCTTAATGTCAAAGTATGAAAACGCTTTGTGAATATTCATTATCTAGTACACAAAGAATATATGTATTTACTCACTTTCATCTACGTCCACATTAATTTTTAAATATATTTTAATTAATACACTTGTAAGTAATTTATTCATTCCAGTAATCAAATTTTGTAGACAATTTATTCCCATTTTTTTTTATTTTCATTATTTTTTTCGCTTTGAATCAATTAGAGTAGGCTATTAACCATGTTAAATAAAAAGAAACAGAAAATTTATCTTCGAAATCTAATGTGAAAATTATTCCATAATAGCTGAATTTTACTTTATTTCTCAGCTATTTGAAACACCATTGGAAAATGCACGTGTATAATACAAAGCTCTCACCTTCGGCGATCTATTGCGGGACACAATACACGTGTACATCGAAATTTCATAGAAGTGCCTGAATCACATAAAAGAGATCGACTTTTCCGATATATATCCCAAGTATGACATAACCACGAAACGTGATTCAGGAACCGTGCACGTTGCATTCGCGCGAACGCTTTTCAGGCACCTCACGAAAGCTGCTTTTGACATAAAATCCCCGAAAAATATATACATCATACCCGAGACTCAGGTAAATATACCTATAAAATTTTACCGAAAAAATATTATGTTTGAGATAGAAAAAAAATTAATAATCCCCTCCCTTTGACCGCCCGCCCGGAAGAATTCAATACGGCGACATTTTCCGAGAAGAAAATTCATACCCTTTGACTTATCGGCCGAACAAACTATACAGCAACATCGATCTACCTCGTAATATCCGAGGCTTATTAGATGCGATTAAATGTGCACACTAGTGTGAAATGGATGTGAAATTGAATGTTGGAAAAGCCCGCAAGCTTGTAGCATGTGCGCTTTGCATTACACGCTTCCAAAAATACACGCGTTCGTTTCGAAAATTTTGAAATTCATACGTTGAAATAAAATACAGATTTTACTGTCAAATTTCAACAGAATTCGATTCCAATTTAATTACCAGATATAAGCGAAAAACGGACATGCTTATATAATATTTCATGTGTAGCGATGCGAACAAAAAATAATTATTGTGTAAAACGTATAAAAGTACTGTTTCCGAATTAAAAATTTCATTTGAAAATATTTTGGTACAAAAATACCAGTATTTTTTATTATTAATATTGATATTGATTTGAAACATAAGTCGTTCTTTGCTTCACATGATTGTCACGCTATTGGTTCAAATATTCGAAACGTGAGTTGTACCTCATTTCGAGCTAAACTTTGAGTCAAATTATGACATACGTTTTCACTACCCGACAAAGCTTTATTAACTGGAAATTGCATTGCATACGAGCAAACTTTGCACAAGGGAAATGTATTTGAATGCATTTCACTACGATACCTGACATTCAAAGCGAAAGCTGGTCGATTGGAAATATGGATTTTGTAATTAATTTTGAAGTTTGGTTTTGTTTCTACAATTTTCGATTATAAACTTTATTGCTTGTTTATTTTCGCTCATGAGACCATTAGTGTACTTTTAATTAAAGCCTCTAAAGCATATTACTGAAATCCTTCATATTTGCTTTCCATCGTTAGGAGTGCCCTCGTTAAAATTTTGTAAAGATGAAAAAGTTGGCTATAATGTATTTTCTGTCTCAAGATTCAAATTTGTTTCATATGTATTCATCAAAACTTGTATTTCAGATAAAAATATTATAATTAGATTATTTTGCGTAACATCGCGCTCCGAGCTTTTTCTTTGTTACCGGTACAAAACATGGGACCGGTAGGATGTCTTGTTATCATTAATTTGACCCTTCCAGCGGTTGACTGAAACATTATACAGAATAATAGGATTTTTTGTATACACGCACGTAGTGTATTAACTAAGAATAAAAGCTCGAGACAATGCCGCGAAAACATCTTTTTAATGAGAACAAATTTTTGAAGCTTAAAAACAACGTCAACTGAGCTGAATATTTCAAATCATAAATCATTAAATTTTCCAACATAGTATATATTTTTTAAGACTCGATCTACAAAAATTAGAAATTATTGAAAAAATAATACTTTCTTTTGTTATCTTGGATTGAAATTTCATGATGAGCGTGATCGTAAGCGTGAGTGTATCTTATGAACCGAAAGAAAGGGCGAGGGAACAAAAACGTCCTATTCCGCTCGTACTTAACCCTTGTTCATGAGATACGCTTCCGCTTACGCTCATCCAGAGGCGTAGTTAGGTTATTGTGCGCCCGGGAACAAATTATATAAAGGGTGCCCCCCCTTTTTAATTTTTCGCCCTTTTCATTTTGACATCAGGGAATCTCTGTACGGGCTTGCGCCTCCCTCATAGCTACACCTCTGTACTTACCATTGATTTTTTCACCATCGAATATAAATCTGAAAACCATCACTGTACACCATCCACCTTTTGATTTATACATACAAAATTCCCATCAACATCACTCCGTCGATCTGCGAAACATAAGAAACCCGATCCTCACCACCGTTAACCCTCGCTCGACCGAGCACCGATTCTGCGAGCCCGTCGGCATTTAAAAGAGTGGCCTCCATCGACGTGGGCGTGCTTCGATCCTCACCATAAATTATTCACGACTTCTAGCAGCCCCTTCGTGAAAACTTAACGCCGTCCGCATCCGACGAGACAAGGGTCCGTCCTGTGACGGCCTACATCTTGTATAAGATAACGCGAACAACGGCCATTCGAGCGTGGGTTTCAGCGGTTCTCAAAGTTCGATTAGTGTGTCGATTTGGGGTCGCTAATTGAAGGTAATCGAATTTTGTTTATATGATGGTTGGTGGGTGGTATTGGATTTTTTGCGATTTGCACGAAACGGCATTGATGATGATGATGAACATAATTTTATACGAATTGAATGTTTGAAAATGTCTTGATTTCATATTTTTATTTTTATTTTTGGAGGGGCCGTCAAAACGGTGCATTTTAAACTAATTTTTGTCTTGACGTAAACATTGCATAAAAAATTCTCTGTGATTTTCCTTAAGCGGAGTTTTTTTTGAAAACGTATAAAATTGTAAATATTTAACGTTTGGGCGAATTTTGTATTTGTTTTTTTTTTATGGGTTCGATAAGACCTGAAATATTGCTTTAAACGTTCATCTGAAAGAAAAACGAGGTAATTTATCGCAAAAAAGTATTTACGAAGGCAATATTTTTTTTTATTGTATTAAATAATTCGTATAAATTTAATTTTAATTTCAGCAATTGTGTCAAAATACAATGTTTTTTTTCAATTATTGTCAAGAAAATGGTTTTGAACCTTTTCAATATTCATAGATTTTCTCGCTTTATCAATATATTATCTGACCCCTGAAAATACCGTCTAGTCGTAGGTTTGATTGAGAAAGACCTCTTTCAATTCGTATTCAAACTTCCTTAGCTTTTCTTAGAGTTGAAGGAGGTTTTCAGCATGATTAAGCAAGTCGATCACGTTTCGGAATACTCGAAAGACGTCTGTGAATCGCACTAATGACGTTAACGAATTTCAGGCGACGTGCTTTTCATAGTACTACATTAGTAAATTTGACGTCTTCAACGTATTAATAAAATATTCGTCTGAAAATAGCCCGGTAATTTTCGGTAACGTTTCGAAAATTTCCACTGAAATTCATTTATGAATATTAAAAATTTTATGCAAAGCTTCTATTTTCATTCTTCGTAATGAACATTTAAAAGATATGCAAAGTATTGTTTTTTTTTTCGTATTTCTATATGATTCCTTTGATAAAGTAACGTTTTAAAAGCAAACGTTTCTTTTCACAACGAAGCGTATTTTTTTTATATATATTTCTATGAATATATAAAAATATTTTTTTATATTATAACCCATATAATTTTTTGCTTATAGCCTTTTTAGTGCCGAAACAAACGGATCATAAAAGGAAATATTTTATGAAAAATGTTTTTCTCTAAATATTTATCGTATTCCAGATAAAGTTCGTATTAAGGCATTTTGTTGCTTTTACCCTCATTTTGCGAAAGAATAACCGACCGCAAAAGTTTTCTTATCACTGACCCACATAAATACATAAAGAGTAGAGATTGCAGGAAAGAAAATATAGTCTGGACGTTCTATTTTTTTCCATTTTTCTGAAAAACGTCATCGAGTTTCACTGCAAAAAATAAGGATTTCAACCGGATAATATTTCTCGCTTAAATATCTGCCCGTAATTTATCTCGACGCACAAAGAAAGTAAATTTTAGTGAACTCGAGCAAAAATAAACTTCAGAAATTTTCGAGTAATTGCGTTTGTTTTTAGTGATATTTTGAGAGCAAACTGGAGAACTTCATTAGGCATGAGCAAATAAAATTAGGCAATCTCATCCTGGTTCAGATTTGTAATGTGAATGTGTAATCAAATAAAGTTTGCCATTTCACATCGAATTGATTATTCAATTTAAAGTTTCCACCACCGAACACGAACTTCGCTCCGCACCTTTTACTAATTGGCTACTTACCTGGTTCTACAACTTTCCTCGCAATCTCAAAAGTCAATACATTAATCAAGAAAAACAAGCAATACTTCCCCTCATATTTGATAAAGCGTTTTATTAACAATCATTTACACAACATGATTTTATCATCGCTAGATCTATATAAACAGACATATTGAAAAAATAAATTAAAATTAACAATATATATATACAATATCATAAAGTGATTATTATATAGGCACTTTAAATTAAGAGGAAGCCACATTCCTTTTTTTTATATCCACACATATTGATATTTATTGATATATAATAATTTACATATTTTTTAAAAAAATATACTAGACTTACGATACAATAATTTTTTTGAATAATTTAACATTATTACGGATATGGTTTTTAAATATTTACGTTCATCAAACGATTTTTTTAGTATTTATATCTAATATGAAACAAGACTTCGATATCACCACAAAACTGCGTCCAATAATACTAATTAATCATATGCGGGTTCAAATTATTAAGTACATACATACAATACTTGGCACATACAACTTCAAAATGTCTACAACAGCAAGAGTATTGCAAAACATCGTCAACCCGCAATATACATACAAAAAAATCTTAAAATTTCATTTCTCGAATATTTCCAAAATACAACATTTTTATATAATACAATATCTATTCAAACTATCTTCAAAAGATAAAGCTTAAATTTTCTATATAAACCACTCAAAAAATTCAAAAATCCAACACTCTATTAAAAACGTCAAACGAACACAATTTCATTCGAAGGCCTCTTGAACTTGACGAACTTCCTCCCGCGTCTCGGCAACAAAACACCAGATCATACTGACTCCGGGCCGCAGGACTCCGAGGAGCTGTCGCTGCCTGCCAGAAGGTTGTCGTCCTCGCCAGGCGGCTTCTCCGAAGGATCGGCCACGAGGACGGGCATGTATCATAGCTCGATGGCCTCCGGCCCCTTCCAGGTGACCCCCGACCTCAGCAGGTGGTAGAAACGCATCACGCCCCATATGGCGAGGACCTGGAAGTCGGAAAAATAAATTTTCGCGTCGTGCCGAGTGCGAAACGACCGCTTTCGTGATCCGTATAATGCGAAGGCGCTCCCGGGGAATGTTGGAGCGAAAATTTAATCAGGCTGAGTGGCCAAAGTCTCTTTGCAATTGTATATGTGCATTTTAGCGGGTTCGGATTGGTTTTTTTTTTTTTTGAAAATTTTATTGATATACTTACGTTGATCACGGCTCTTGATATGAAGAATGACATTTCTGCTTTACACAACGAATCGAATTGCTGTAAAAATATTATTATTAATAAATTATTTTTTTATTTATTACATATGAAAAAAATAATAAATCATATGATAAAAATTTATATATAACATAATACTTACTCGATTTACATGATCTCTAAGCACGTTTGAATAAACCATAGCCATTGCTTCTAAAGCCATGAACGTTATACACCCAATGATCCAAGGTACGACCAAAGCAGAATTTTCCTATTGAAAAAAAATACAAAAATTTTCATATTCGCAATATTAAATACAACAATGGAAAAAATCGAACGAACACAATATCCCCGATAGACATTACAAACAAACGAAACCGCATAAAATCCAGACGAAAAACTCGAACACGATCAAAGCGCAGACGAAACCCATCAAAAATACAACACAACCGAGCAAAACCGAACGCGATTGTTCCCGAAAAACCGCACAAGCGGAAAATCGGACCATTAGCCGCGACTTTATGAGCCCATCGAATAAACAAGCACATAATAAACATCGGGCCCATCGAAATGAAACCGTCCGTCCGTTCATACTAAATAATATAAACGGAGACGTCGATGGCGAGCCATTAAATAAATCTCGGCCGAAGGCTTTGTCGGACCTTCCCATGTGCTGCGGTTTGAGGCCGCCGGAAGGAGGAGGACCTCTTTTTCATGGTGACCCTCTTAACCGTGATGGGAGAGGTCCCGTCGTAAATAGCGCAAACATCCGTGTCTATAATACGCCATAAATAAGGCCGGCACAATCTCGGCCATATTTTAAACGGACCTGTTACGCCTCTGAGTGTTGCGTGCTGTTAAAAAATGGCCGTGCTTTGTTTCAATTTGGAACGGGCGTTGCCGTTTTTGCAAAGGGATTGATTGTTGTTTACTGATGTTTCGGTTTTGATGTTTTTTTTGCAATAACATTATTGTAGCATATTTGACATTCGATTTGTTATAATAATATTTAAAAAAATTGATGTATTTTTTTGGAAAAAAAATCTACAAGAATTAAATTTTAAATCCATTATTCATCAAAAGATGCTTAATAATATGCAATTCATTTATCTTCGATAATTTTCGATACTAAATTAGGGGCTCGGCAGTAAATAGTGTTAAGCGACATTTGTCACTTTTGGAGATATTAAGAAAAACAGCTTTCAAAACATATATGCATTTAGATGCAAATAAAACCAGAAGTAACCCAACATACTACTGTCATATTTTGAGACATTGTGTAATTATTTATTAATTTCTGTAGTAAAAGTATTAATATTTGTAGTAAATAAAAGAAACTCAATTTTATAATTTTGCGTTTGGCATTATTTACTGCCAAATTCCTCAAATAATCATTGAAAAACTTTCATGTAATAATTAAAAAAAAATAACGAATATGACTAATCTAACAAAATAATTATCTATAGACATGATATAGTTTTAATTGTCCGCGAACTCATTTAAACAGTAAGCGCACTGGAAAATTTTTCGACACGACTTTCACATTTGTTAATTAACTACCCAAAGGAAAACACAAAACAATACACCATTAATATTCAAAGTTTATCATTACCGAATCCACCATTGCGAAATACGCGCCTAAATAATAATAATAGAGCAGCACTTAGAATAATCGTGCAGCGAATACAAAAGTACTATCGTTCGCATTATAAAAGCCACAGTGGCGTATATGAAAGCGGCTAATAGTTGAGCGAGGCTAACCGCGAACTCCTATTTATAGAGAAAGCGATACAACAATGGTATGGATTATATAATGGAAGTTATAGAGCACAAATCGAAACGGCATTATGTGGAATGCGCGAATACAGTAGACTCCCTAAAGCGAGTGGTAATATAAAAAATATATATACATGTATATAATATCAATGTTATGGTCCATCAGAAAAATATAATTATGCATGAAAACGTTCAGGTATAAAGTAACTTAAGAAATATAAAGTGTATAAATATTTTATTACATTATGTTCATATTGAGATTTATTCATAAAAACGTATTAAAGATATCAGATTTACCGTAAATCTCATTTAATCCAAAATTTTTTTATTGATTAAAAGTTGATCAGTAAATTTAATTTTAAATAAAAACTAAGAAAACCTGGAAATATAACAAAATTCTGAAAAAACCGTAAAACCAAAAATACTTTTCCAAAAAATAATCGAAATTGTTTATCAAGTAAATATTGAAAATTTACTCAATTTTTTTGATAGATCCGTCCAAAAACGTTGAAAATATCATATTTATATTACATGTAATCAAATGATCGAATTGCAGAACCTCGGAAAACTCACCGAACAAATTCAAAACACCTAAAAATCCTATATTTAGACATTTTCCTGTACTTTCTAACCATATAATCCGAAACAGCGTTTTGCCGTTTGTATCTTCGGTACCTCGTGCACAAGCTTTCAGGCAAATGAGCGAGCGGTCTCCTAAGCGAACGCCTACGTTTATGAGGGAAAAGCGAGATTTTCGAAATATGAGCTCTCTTTGATAATCTAGTGCGTGACCTTTTCTCATATGGTGCTTTGATATCGCACAGGTTATCTTTAAGTCGGTTTGATAAGTTCAAAAGACGCGTGAAGGAGGATTCTTTAGAAAAGCGGCGGTGATTTTCACACCTTGTGAAGTTTCAAATTTTCTCATGTTTAATGAATGTTGAAAGATTTGTATGAGTTAATTAATTTATTAAATTAAATTGTTTTATATTTAGGTGTAGTTTATGTGTTTTGGGAAAACGTTTTCAAACTATTCACACAGTCGAAGTTCTGTAAGCATCTTTCGAGTTTCGATCGGGTTATATATTTTATATTAAATTGGTTTCTGTAAGCTTTGTGGTCATATAAATTTGCGAAAATTGTTTCTTATTTATATTTTGTATAAATATGAATTGAATTTTTTTATTTGTTGTGAATTCATAAATATTTTCAAATAAAATATGTTCCGCATAGAAAATAAATCACGCCCGTTATATTCAAAAGAAGTTCCTAGAATGTATCATCGGAAAAGCGTAGGCAATGTTCGTGCCTTAAGTGCTTAGAGTGGCTAAGGCTTTTTTAAGCTTTACTTGTACGTTTTCAGAGAGTGCTTAAGCTTCAAGTTTGTAAAATGCAGAACACATACTAAAACTTCACTACTGAAACCATTATTTTGATGTATGCAGAGTGAAGTTTCTAACTTTTTTCATTGAATAGATAAAGATAGGATACATTTTTAGTAATCTTCTAATAATATATTTAAATAACATTAAATTTTATGTATTAGATAAACATTTTTCATCAGATTATTTTCAAGCGAAGTCTTTTAGAGATTTTTTCAGAAAAGCGTCAGTGACGTTAGCGTCTTAAGTGGATTGAGCCGAGAAGTTTTTTGAACTTTAAATATTGATATAGTATACATTTTCGGGGAATGGTTGAGCTTTTCATATACTCATTACTAAGTGGATATAATGCATACAACACAAAATAAAATTTCCCTTCTAAGAAGGTTTTCAAAATTTAAATACAATAATAAACAAGCAAAAATTTTTGTATTTTATAAATATCCAAGCAATAATGTTGAAAATTCAACTTATTTCCCTAGTTTTATTTGAATATTATTCACCAATAAGTATTTTTTATCAAAAAATATTATTTACAAAAACATCTATCATGGTGAGTGAATACTTATAAAATAATTCACCTTATATATTTGTTTAAGAGACGTAATCGATTTAAATTTCAGCCTGATTAATATTATCAAACGAACTTCGAAACGATAAATACCACCTGGCAAATACTAATTTATTTCCACCCGCATTACATACATTACCTAGATCGTGATTAATGTCCGATACATATCGATGCGACAAATATTAATAGCCAACCCATTAAATTGACGGATCGCAGCTTTATTACGTCTACGAGAAATGACGATAATAACGGGACACTCGTTACGACGTATAGAAATTCGTTAAGGCGAATTCTCTCCGCTAATTGAGTTCGAAGAAGTGTTTCTGGTCCCTCACAAGGATGCTTGTTTATATTATATATTGCGCGAGGATTTCCCTTAAACCGTAAATAATTTAGCTGTAATATGGTACTTCAATTATTATCTCGTTAAATGAGCATGACGAGGCAAGCGATGTTCGCTCTAATTGGCGGTAGGTAATTCGGTAAATAGTATGTGAAGAGTGTGTTATAAAAAGTTTCTGTAACATGTCGACATATGTGTCACGAAATTTTCTGAAACGAGACTGTAATTTATGTCCTTTAGTTATGATTATTTCATGTATAATAAAAGTCAATGGTCATTGAACAAAATTATACTACATTACACTTATCTAATTTTGTGATATCAACGGCTTGGTTTTCATTATCTCATATTCTATTGTGAAATAATAAAAACAAAACTCAAATTATAAAGCATCAATTTATTTTTTCAATTAACCATAATTTAGATAATGTAATCCATTGCCTATTTTGTGACACCTTCTCAAATGATCGAATCTGAGACGTCTAATTCCATGATGCTGTGGTTAATTCCATGATAGTGATCAGGTGTTTATTTATTTTCAAACTGATAGTTTTCAACTTAAAAAAATGCTAAAATAATGCTCAGAATTTTACGGTAATACTCATCTCTCTAAATATTTTAGTCAAAAAATGGTATTCAATGTACTCCTATTCAATTTATTAACAGTCTTTGTTTGACTAATTTGCATCATACGTACGCTCCGCATGATGAAAAAACTAAAAATCATTGCAAAAAATGTAACACACGTAGACGATATTTACTAAATTATATTAACATCTTTTCGTATATTTACTGACAAATTTTCAATAAATATAATTCTAGAAAAAGCTTCGATACTATTTTAAAAAAAATCAACTCCATACGAACTATCAAAGAATTAGACGTATCACGGATTTGAAAAAATCCCCGTACAATCAAAATATAATTAGAAATTTCCGAAATATTTCCCATCAAATTATCAAAATATGATAAAAATTTTTACGAAAACTATAAAAAAACACCCTTTCTTCAACAGCAACGGCGCCGTTTCCAATTTCCACACGTTATATTTCCAGTACCCGGGACGATCCCGCGGGTGCCGGGTATCTGCCAATTATACGGGTCGAACGACAAAAACGTTATAAATGACGCCAATAAACTCGCACGTATCACGCACACGAGTTGGCCCTCTCCTGGAGGCTCGTTTTATTCTCTTTGGCCTCTTTTATCCTCGTGTTTAGGCGTATAACGACGACGTCGAACCGAAAGAATAACGAGCCGAATTTGCGGGTCTGAGGCTGAATTTTCCGCTACGTAAGTAATATACATAAGGTATTTATTTATTGTACATGATGGCGTGCCATTGACGTATGTTTTTATGGCGAATCAAGGAAATTTCTATATAATGGTGCCTCGTTAAGGAGGATAAGGAGTAGCGATTTAATGATACGGAAACGGATTAACGTGGATATATCTTAGAGATGTTTTTTTGGGTATTTTCTTAGAAAAGTATTGAGTCTGATATAATATAATGTGCGCATTTTGTGATAAAAATGTAAGGAGTTCTCGATTTTGTTTGGTATGGTTTGAAACGTGAGGTAAAGCAGAAAAGTCGTGATTCCTTGGATTTATATTTTTTATATAATAATATTTATGACCCTGATATCACAAATAAACAGAAGAAAAAAATCATTTAGAGTACAAACAATTTAAATGAAAATCGAGAAATCGGTAAACGTAATAAATGGTTAATTAAATATTTTTCAATATGATCATTCAAATCAGAAAATTTGCAATATTTAACAATTATAAATTTATTGGTTTGATCATTTGATTTGAATAATTTTTAAAATAAAAATATGAAAAAGAAACTATCATGAAATGTAGATAAATTGAAATTGTAT
Organism: Hydropsyche betteni; assembly: GCA_028571205.2. Taxonomy (NCBI): domain Eukaryota; kingdom Metazoa; phylum Arthropoda; class Insecta; order Trichoptera; family Hydropsychidae; genus Hydropsyche; species Hydropsyche betteni. The sequence goes on along the minus strand of JAOXNN020000086.1, from coordinate 2,907,320 downwards.
GTATTTACAAAATAAAAAGAAGGAATCTTTAAAAAAACATAAATATAAATATATTACATCAAACACGCAACCGAACCCCTAATTTCTAAAAAAACTTTTCCACAAACATATGAATTATTTTTAAATCCATACATTCGTAAACGAACCGAACAAAGAACATCCTTAAATAAACAGCATTCGAAAAATTACTTCACATCTGTACCAAAAAAACACATCTTTTCAAACATTCATGCCCCCCACAAATAAACCTTATTCTCATCCCGAACTGACCGAATCAAATAATCAAATCTCACGACAACACACGTAAAAAAACCGTATCCCTTTCATTATATTTTTAAATTGAGTGCGTCACGAGAAACGAGAAACAAAGAAAAGCTCGCATACTTTATTTATGCTGACGCGCTTATCTTCGCCCACTTTGCGTCATAAAAGGTCCGAGGTCCCGTTTTTGTGCTTAACCGAAAGCGTAAAATTGCCTTATGCGTTGCACGAGTCGTATATTATCATAGAGGTTCTCAAACTTTTCGGTCGAATTGATTGTTTGTATTGTCTCGTGCGTGGAATTTTCGGGTATTTCATTTTTGTTGTGCAATAAGGAGGGCGGTTTTGAATTTTTTTATCGTGAAATTGAATACGTATTGTTTTCCGAGAAAATTTGAAAAATAATAAAAAAAATTGTTTTTTAGAATAAAGATCAATCAATTTTTGTAATTTAATATTTCTATCGGAAGGAAAAGATGAGTCTAAAATATTGGTTAGCTTAAAAAGATTGATAAATGAAATTTGGTTATTATTAAATCGATTTTAGTATAGATAACTTTTTGCAATGCTCATTAAAATATTTATCGTTTTCATATTAAAATTGAAGCTAGGAAATATCTAATATGTTCAGTTGATAAATATATAAATCTAACACTGTTTATAGGAAAACTATTATTTATAAGTTTCTTCGAAATTTCTTTAATAACAAAGAAAAATATTCAGACTTTCAATAAATCATATCATTTAATTAACATTAAATAAACTTTGGTCATTGTCAAAAGATCAAGAAACCATAATTACATAGACTATTCAATGTAAATAATAGTGATAACACTTTTCACCGACGGATACAAAATAAAAACGAATTAAAATTCATCGCATTCACCACACAGAGGCTCAGAACCGTAATATTAGACTAAGCCTTATATTATATTAAGATACGAATAATACATAATGTACTGCGATAAATTTTCGCGGCGGTTATTAAACGTGACCGCGATTCCGTTCCTAATTATTTCGGCAGGATAAAAGAGAGGTCGCGAAAATTTAAGGACGAGGATTTTCCTCAGGCATAATATATGAAATTAATTAATTTTGATGCGAATCCGCGGCCGCATAATCTGGTGGGAGGGAACGCGAGTGATAGGTGTAATTTTTCAACAGTGATTAATCGTTATATATTTTTCGTGAGTGCGAAATGTCGTGGATGACCGGAGGGATAATGAGCGGAATGCTGATGTATGAATAAAAAGGATCAGATTATGGATGGGAGAGGTGTGAGTTTTAGTTGGGAAAAGTTTTTCTTTCATTCATCTCGGTCGCTTGAACTAAAATTTTCTATCTGTTCTAGAAAAATATTAAAAAAGTTGCTGAGATGAAATATCGAATTTTTTTCATGAAAATGATGGTAAACGATGTAGCCATAATTTTATGTATTTTGGTGCTATTTTTTGTGAAATAATTATTTTTCAGAGTTAAACAATGAAAATTTTCACATCAGAGAATAAAGTATACCCAATTCTCTTTTTTACGCGGTTCAAGGAAGAAGAACCAAATTTTTACACGTTTTTTTTAAATTTATTTTGATACGGTATAAAATAAAAAATGTATTATTATGCCAAAATAATAAGATCCAAAACAATATACAATTCTATAATTCTATAATATTTTTTAAAATTTAACAACTATTTGTTAAATTTTAAAAAATCGAAGATTTTTTTATAATTTTTTCATATTACACATTTTTTGAAAAGTAGATTTGGATGAAAATTCTATCCAAATATACTGATGTAACCTATTTTCAATTTTTATATGGTCACCATACATTTTTTACACGGTAGTCTTTGAAACGTATCCCCCGTGTAAAGAGAGGATTGGGTGTATAATATACAATATTTTTAACCCTTTCTACTCGCTGGGCGCGCTGGACTCACCAAGGCTCTATCACTTTATAGCTCAGAATTTGAAATAGGTGTGCCAATTACAAAATTTGAAAGATGTGCCGATTCTGTAAGTTTGCTTACAAATATTTTACGCTGAATTGAATGAATATTGTAGATAAAACCTTGGAAAATGATCATC
>JAOXNN020000086.1:2882528-2903839 GCA_028571205.2 Hydropsyche betteni | reverse complement strand
GATGTGTGCACACTAAATAGTTTTGTGGCTCGAATAATAATGTTTTTATATTTCAAATTCAACCTTTTATAATCAATTCGATAATCGGAAAGTATTATTAACCCTTTCCACTCGCTGGGCGCGCCGGACTCACCAAGGCTCTATCACTTTATAGCTCAGAATTTGACATAGGTGCGTCAATTACAAAATTTGAGATATAATGCCGATTCTGTAAGTTTGCTTATAAATATTTAACGCTGAATTGAAAGAATATTGTAGATAAAACCTTGGAAAATGATCATCAACATATCTACTGCGGAAAAACTCCGCGAGTGGAAAGGGTTAATATTCAAGAAAACACAATAAAATTTTCATATTTGTACAGTTACCAAATATCGAAATTATTTCCAAAACATAAATCAAAACCAATTTATAAAATCCTCAAGCAAAAAGTCGACAAAATATTACCTTATAAATGGCGAAGAAGAGCAGCATGCTCAGCGTTACCATGAAGAGTTGCGTGCCGATAATGGCACAGTACGCGATCTGGACCCCTGCAATCAAGATAATCATGCAATCACTTTAATGCGACCCTAGTCCGACCCTGCCATCGACTTGCCCTTCACCTTTGTGCGGAAAAAGAGGAAAATTTAGAATCGATCGCGCCGGTGCACCGATAAGGGCGGAAAACCTTGATCTTTTCCGCTCGGCACTTTGTTGACGCTCCGCCGTCGGAAAATGGCTTTTGACATGTTACACTATCGCTGTGTGCTATCTGGCTATGAATATTTGCTTTTTGTGTTTTTAAGGGCAAGTATTATATAAAGGCTGGGGGTCGTGTGTTTGTCGGCCGTTGAACAATCCTCGATCGAAATAACGATGAGCGTTCGAGATTTAGATCGAAAGCTGTGCAAGTGCTCTCGTCAATTTCAACTTAAACAAAGATTAAATTTGTTGAATATTTTGATTAGAAATTGATCTTTTGAAATTAATATTGAAAATTTTAATCAGAATCAACTTTCAATTTATTTATTTTTAACATGCATTTTCCATAAATATCAAGAATGATTTCTTATGATTTTCATTTGACTTTTAGTCGACTTCAAATTATATCAACAGAAATGTTTTTATTGTAACATAATAATACGTTAATACGAAAAAATATTACTTCATTTTGATCAATGAATTAACGTTTTTTTCAATATCATTCTTGCTTCATTAATTTAATACATTGCGTAATCTCGCCTTTAATCGCATGACTCGCATAAATTTCCATATTACCTTTTTTGCGGCGAACCCTTCACAAAAAAAAAAAATAAATTACACATCAAATTTTCTACTTTTTAAATAAACGACTATATTTAATTTAAAACAGACTAAATTCGCGTGCGTACATGCATAAATATCACGTACGGCTTTCGCTATATGCATAATTCACCAGCGCGAGAGAGAGTTTCTAATTTATTTTCTCGCGATATATTATACACCGCGAACCCAACATTTTCAATTAAAATCGATGTTTCCAAACCATTAATTAACACATAATACGGTACGCTGTTTTCTGCGTGATCAATATTTAAAATTTTGCTTAAAAACGGTCTCGAATCCAAACCGATGGTCGATAGATTCGTAATCGTTTTCGTCTTTGCTCAAATGGGTTAATCAACGAAAAGGACCCGTTACCCCCTCGGTTATCCCCCCTAAGCTATATACGAATAGACAATTAAACCATTAAGATTCAAACGCGAAAATCATAACCGGAACGAAAATCAGCAATCGGCTCTGATTGCGCGCGCGAAATTAAGCGGCAAACGTTTCGGCGCAAAATTCAAATTCAAAACTAAATTTGGCTGATGAGGTACACCGAAAGAGGCGACGACAAACGAGGCTCGATATGTATATATATATATTTTTTTAGATTTTACATTTTATTTGTTTTTCGCTTTTTACTGCGTGAAAATGTAAATGTGGGAAATTCGAAAAAAACTCCATACGAAAACGTCGATGTATTATAATTTTTCTTAACGAATCAGAAAGATTTCAATCTACATTTTTTTGTTTCTTTCATGTTTTTTTAAAAGTTTTTTTTTAGTTCAGTGTAGTAAATAAAATATCCTTCTAAGCAAATAACGTTAAATGATTAAACAGTATCACGTTCAACGTGTCTTTTATAATTAGAAATTATTTCTGCTGTAATCTTACTTGTAATATTATACTAACTTCTAAAAAGTATGTTTTTGAAATGTATAGCTTATGTGTGTCCATTATATTACTTTACATGTGTATTCAAACGAGATAAACCTTTTTATGCTACGTGATATATTATGGAAACATTATTTCTCATCAAGAACGTGCAAAATTAACACAGCTTAAATTTTGCCAACAAAAGAGTTATCATACATACTTTTTTTATGTTTTAATATAATTTTACTACATTGAAAAAATATCATATTATATAAAAACCTGAAGAACGATAACAATATCAAAAACAGCGATCATTTTAAACACACTTTCGGTAATTGAACTGGAAGCATTTCAGTTGACTAGCTCAATTTCACGCCAAATCGCAACAGAACGGATTTCCCCTTGATCGTGAAAAGTTAATTTCGTTTATTTTTCGGGTTTTCTTCATTCGAAATTAATGGGTGGAGATTAATTCGCGGTCCAAACCAAGATTCAGTGGTCGGCTTACGCTTACGCTCTGGCTCCAATCCGACACCGGTTAGCTTTAAGCTGGTTAAGTTAAATATTTTTCAACTTAATTGCTTCTGTGTCTTTTGTTCTCAAATACTAATTAATCTTGGCTTGTGAACAATATTAAATGAATCTAATGAAATTGACTGTGTTGACGTATTTATCTTATCTATCGTTATCGCTCTCTATTAATATTCGCGGCGAGTCAAGATAATAAAAATGATTTGCATAGACTCAAATATGAACTGCTATGACCAAAATATTCAGTAATTTTGATTTTGGTAAAATATTAAATTACCGTAATAAACGTCTTCTAGTTCGGTGAATTTTTTCATGTTGACGCTGATCCTCCAACTGTATATAAGTACAACCAGTATTGAAATATTCTGAAACAAACAAATTAAATAAGTTGCAAAATATATATACGTTTACTATGTAAATAGTTGAAGTAATTGAAAACTCTTCAAATATTACTTAGGCGAAAATCTCATTATAACATCTGAAATGAACAATTACAATCGGCACAATTTCTATTACATAAAAGATACCATAGACGCGAAGAACACAAATAATTTCAGATTCGCATTTGTTATACAAGAAGCGTACAAAAGCTATGATATTCTCGTCTTTTGCGCCGAACGAATTTACATTTTAAATTAAAATTACAATTTTCATTAAGGAACCAATTTTCCTTGAAAATTCTCTGTTGCAAATTCGCGATCCTTTCATAATCCGATCTAATTGCCTTTGAAGTATTCCCAAATACGACTCCGACACCTGCCGTGCGATTTTTCGCGAATATTTCCCTCTATCCCGAAACTTTCAGGACTGGAACTGGCTCTCGATTTATTTTCAATTCCCATGCGAAAAATCTACAAAAAGCGAAACTTCCGATAGGTCGACTTGCGAAAAACGTCATTGTGCGCACGCGGACGGGCGGTAAAGTCAATTACGCACTTCGAAAAGGGAAAATCTCGCCGAAAATGGGTCCAAAATCCGGACTAATCCCGACACGACAAATATATTTCGTATATTGGATGTGTGTGCTCGATGTGTAGCTTTGAATTACGGCTGAGGCCATTGTCACTTGCACGTACGACAAACACACTGGGTATTGGAAAACGCGCGTCGCGAAAACCGTTCGATTTCGACGTCCGAATGAGATTTTCTCGTTTCCAAGCTCGGCAAATAATTGCCTATCGAGTTTGTTTAACCACCTGTTTTTCCGGAAAAATGTTGCGTAATATTATAACGTTTATCGTAGTTAACAATCGAAGCTTATTCTGTTTGTTGTATCTGAGCCGTTTGAGCTTAATGAAAAAAATATTGACGAAACGTATTCATTACACCAACATTATATATTATATATATAAATTAACAAATATTTTATTTTTGTTAAAAAATCGGAATAAAATTTATCGAAATTCAAACGAAAGCGAAAAAAAATATAATAAAAAATATGTCGCGAAACATTTACATATAAAGCGGTAAACATTTCCTGCCACTTTTTAACAAACAGATTTAAAAAAATATCCATGGGACACTAAAACAGCAGTAACTCGAAACGAATAAACAGCACATTATGTTAATACGAAGCGTAAAAACAAAGGGGACATTCTGGCCGCCTGTAAAAAAGTTTCGCGTTTATCTTGTAAACGAAGAGTTGCGGCTTTTTCAGCTGTAAACATAATTTATGTTTACAAGTGATTACCTAGCTGGGGAAAAGCCGCCCCTAATTTGCGCACTCCATAAATTGGACAGCACTACATAAATTTAATGGTAGGCACTTCATACGTCAAAAAAAAAATTGTTTTTCAAAAATATTTGATTTGATTTTATTATTACGTTATGAATGGAAAATTATATAATTATTTGAATCAAAGTAATTTCTATCGACTTTTATTTATCACCGCAGATTATTTTATATTTACTCGAAATTTAAGTAAATTTTAAAAGTTAATATACTTTTCAGAATTTTTATCTTAATATTCACAACAAATAAAGACATAAAAAAGAAAAATTCTCAAAATGCAAGGTTTAATCTACACCCCAAATCTTTTTTTTTTCAAGAAACTCGCAGTTACTTTTCTGTTGTGACTTGTAATTCAAAGAAATTTGAACATCTGTGTTCATTCGGATAGAAGAATTATTGATAAGAATGAGTTAGATGAAAAATGTTCATTTGAAATTATCGTTATAAATTTGAATAGCAAAAATTAATCTAATTCTTATAAAATTTATTGATTATTGTGAAAATTTCACTAAAAAATCAAGGAAACCTATTTATATTATATTTTTGTCTCAATTAAAAATATTTCAACAACCAGAACATAATATCCGTATAAAATTAAAATATGCTAATATTATATTTATTTCGATAAATTTTACAATGTACATTACTTTAATCACATGCATCGCATACAAATTTTACCTCACATACAAAAACTACATTCTTAAAATATATTGAAATTTTATTTTGAATTTTCTATGCAAGCCAAAAAGAGTTTCCAATTATGATCCACGTAAACATTGTAATACATTTTTTTCATATATTTATTAATTTTCAATTTACCAGAGTATACAAAGCGCTGCAGTAGGCGGCGTGTTTGGCGTGTAGGCGGCCGCAAGGGCGGCACAAAGACCGCCCTGGAATTTCGGTGTATGGATATAATACGGCGGACTTCATTGCACCAAAACATACTCCTACATCCTGCTAATAAAAACAAAACGAAAATTATAATTTTTTATTTATACATCAATTATTATGTTCAAATATACCCAATTTTCTTTTTAAAATTCAATTTATTCAATTAATAGGTGTCATGATATAGGCTGGCAGGACAACGTCTGCGGGTTCAACTAGTGCGGTATAAAATTTTGAATAAAGTATTATATATCGTTACGCCACAATGGTAAGATTCGGGGCAATTCAATTTATTAAATAAAAATTTCGATGTTTTTGATTACTTCACATGAGGAAATTTTTCCACATTACACATTTTTATATAGTATATTTAGATGGAAGTTCCGTTCAAATATACTGATGGGACCTATCTCTTATTTTTATTTGGTCACCATAAAAATTCAGTGATTTTTTTACACGATAGTCATTAGAATGTATGCAAAAAGAGATTTGGGTGTATAAATCAAACAATACCACTGAAATTCATACAAATTCCATTATACATTAATTATATCATAATAATGGTAAAATTTTGTTTTATTTCCACGTATTAATTATACTTAAAAAGTATTCTTTTTCATTTATTTTTAGAAATATGTCACGCTTACAATAAAAAAGTCTTTTTTGTTATAAAGTATCATATTAAATTTTGAGTATATTATCTAAATATAGGTAACCTACAACCAGCCTATTATTGACAGTCATTATTCATTTTTTCTGAATTCACTTGAAGCAATTTAACATTGTGTCAAATTTGATCGACGTTATGTGTTCAATCTGATTATCCTATTTATGAAACATATTTTTTGACCAAAATTACGATATTGACGATATTTTACGACATTGATTCGATATCCTTATCGAAATTGACAGTTTTCTTATGAATTGAAAAATAGTGTTGTCGGATACAGTTAATCCAAATATGGTTAACACGATATCTCGATTAATTATGAAATCGACTGCAATTGTATCAATGATTAACAAAAACACATAAGACGTTTTTAATAATTGAAAGGGATACATTTATATTTGTATATTAATAAAAATTTGATGGTACAATCTAAAAATCATTCGGTTTAAATAAAATGCGTAAGAAGCAATAAAATTATTTCATAATGAGAACTCATCAAAAACTTTGTAATGAAACAAGTTTTGAATTGTGCCCGAGTTTCAATTTTCGTTCGCTAATTTCGACACTAACTCAAGTTTCTCAGTGAGAAATTTCGATTTTTAAAATATTTTTCGAGATGGAAGAAAAAAGTTGGACGCATACTTAATTCCTAATTCATACCAATTTCGTTTTCGTTTCGGCATATTTAAAATTTGATGCATTCAGTCGTTTATGTAAAAAGAGAACCCTTTTGGAAACTTTTACAATCTCTTTTTTTTCTCACGTAAAATAAAAATTTCAATTGCCTACAATTCAAAAAGCTTCACGCGGACCCTTTTTCCAGCTATCGTTTTATCATTGAAACTTTTTCGTAATTGGACCCGCGTCACAACTTTTTACAAATCGCAGCGAAAACCAATATCCAACAATTGAATACTTTCATAAAAGACTAAACGTTTATATAAATGAGAGTATATGAATATGTAGTGGGCAGCTTGTGATGATGATATGAATATTTAAAATATACCTAAAAATAATTCGAACAAACCTGCAATTGACGTTAACCGAATGCTCGACCTCACGTGAACTGTCAAAACACAAAGATCCGACAGTAAAATAATGCACGTTCAATTCGGAATCGTATCAAAATATCAATCCAATTTATTGTTTTTATTCAAAAGTTTGTTTGTATACGATAATGTTTGAATTTGTTTGAAAATAAACTGCGCAAGAACAGAGACACGTCCTGCTTCGGCGGGACACCGAGTTGTACTGAAAGCTCGTTGGCGCGAGCTTTCCAATTTAAAGGTCCTTCGCCCGGTATATTCATACCCATAAAAGTCTGAAACTTCAGCACAGAATAGAGCGATTTAATACGAAATATGTAACTGGAAAGGTTCTTTCTTCGTCCCTTCCGTCGCCTTTGACGATCATCCTTTAAAAACAATCTGACCGTTGGCTGTATCGTGCCTGATAACCGATCCGAGGCTCAATGGAAGGACTGGGTTCGAAAGGAAGGAAGCTCGCTTGGAAAGTTCTGGAACTATTCAACGACAGTCAGTGATGGTGTAAAAACAGGGATTGCCATTGTGCCCTGTCCTGGGATACGCCATTGTGTGAGCGGCCGATAAAGCCTTCGAGTTGGCGCGAAACTCTGTTTCTTTTTTGGTAAAATATTTTATTTTTCGATTCGTGAAATCCTCTTTATTGTCAACGGAAAAAGGCTCCCGGTAGTCTTTTGCTGATATCCTCTGCGTTCAGTGGAAAAGGTTCCGAAACGCACCCACATAAATGTAATAAAATGCGCTTTGATTTTGAATTGTTTTTTTTTTATAAAAAAAAATATTTTTTATTTCTAATTTAATATTTGATTATGTTGTTATATGATGATTTCAATGCAAACCACTAAAGCTCAGTCGATCGAACATAATAAAGGTCAAATGCAACCAGCATATTCACATACTTCTGCCATGTAAATATTATATGACCACCAGAAATAATCACGTTTTAAAAATATAACATTTATTGTTCATATTAATATGAAATTTTTAATAAACTCAATTTTTGAATACAATATAAATATTTTCATGTAAAGCCATTTCATCTTTATATACAAAAAAATACACTTTGAATATCCGACAAGTATCAAGATGTTGAATCTTATGCAAATATTCACGACAAAACAAAATATTTTTCACCTATAGAAAGCTTTTTATTCACATACCTTTGTTAAATTTCCACTTAATCTTTAAATAAGTTATCCTGAAATAATTACAGTAAAAATTCATCATTTTAACAATATACTCAGTTTAATTACAAAGTATTCTTCGTATTATAATACACGAAACAATTGTTCGAGTAAGTCCTATAGACGAAACTATTTCCAAACGGTCATCAAACAAATAGATCGCATCAAAGCCGATCGTTCAACTTTCGCATATAGATTATATAGTTTCATTGTGCAGAAGAATCGTTGAAAACGAGCTAAGACGAGACGTTTCATTACTGAGAACGTTCGTTTTTAAAATATTAAATATCCTAGACGACATCGTCGTACACAAAAGGAAAAAATTTGACTTCGACAATAGAAAAATCTAATTTTGACTATTGCTTTAGTAGAGATGTTCGCCGAATTGAACGTAGATCTCGACGGTATGCGTTTTTCAGGAATTAATATAATCTTCAGGATGATCGTTAACGTCATTGGCAATCAATATCTATATATTTTGAGTGATATTGAGTTAAGCTTTCAGTCGAAATTGGCAATCAACCTAGAACGACCAAACTTTTTTTCAACTGGAACGTTTATAGATTTGGATTTTGAGTATATTCATGTTTTTGATGATTATGAATGTTTCGGTTGTCATTTTCTGTCTGATTTGATATAGAGATATTTTTTCGTGCTTATAATCATCAGGTGTGTGCAATTTAATGTTCGTAACCATTTTTCCATCGATCATGTGTGTTGAGAGCTGCTGATATAAGTGACGTTATCTACTAATGTGATACTTGATCGTTTGCGTGACTTGCGGTCGTCAGCTGGTTGTATCATTTTGCTGTCGGTAGGTTTTTACGTCACTTACAAAAAATAGTTACTTTTTTCGTTTCATCATCATCGTCATATACTGAATAACAAAGCTTTTCCAACACTCACTATAGGAGTAAAAGAGAAGTGTAGTATTAAGATCTTAATATTTATAATACTCGTATTTTATAAGTATTTCTAAAAAACCTTTTATAAAATAATCTCAACGATATGCAATCGTGTCTATGTATGTGCAATATTGACCATAGTTGAAACTTAGCTTGTGTGTGTGTATGTTTTCATTCCTGGCATTTCTGTTGAATTTTTTGTTGTTGAAATATTTTCAATTTTCAATAATCTTATTCATCCGAAGAATTTATATTAAAAATATAAAATAAAATTTATAGTTCTTAACATATTCTTATAAATATTGCATAATACTTTTTTCTTTTTAAAAATTAAAAATCGATTTTATTAAATTAATTAATTTAAAAAAATAATTGAAGCTTTTTTCTCGTTACGAAAAACTTGTTGAAATAATGCGAAACAGAGACGACTGTTTGTTTCATATGAAAATAATAAAAAAACTTACCTTTGAGTGCACTCCTCGTACCGTACACACATTTTTCGTTTAATTCATTTTGCGATCCGATCTCTCTTTCAATTGATGTTGACAAAGCACTACTCCGATGCATTTCTGCATTCACTCATTCAATTTGCATATGCACTATGTCGATTTGTATGCAACATGGCCACGCAGTTATCGCCAAGCATAAATAACACTGAATACAATGCAAGCGAAACAGATGAGCTGTGACTGGCACGTGGTTCACATTTATTACCGAAATTTCATTTATATGACACATTTTATTGCATTAAATCTCTGTGTGTGCACAACACCCGAAATGGATGCAATTTCAAATAGGCATATTTTATATTAATTTTGTTTCAAAGTATTTTAAAATTCAAGTCAGGTAACAAAAATACATATAATCTGATACTTATACGTTTAAATTTAATATAAGTTTTTGAATATTATGTGACGTTTATTTTTTGGAAATTTCACGTAGGAGTTTTCAATTTCAAATGTTACATTCTGCGAGAATTTTATATCAGTTTTCTAGAGTTTTCGCGAACACGTTCAAATTTATAGCAAGACGATCTGCAACGAATTGAATTCTCAAACCAGCTGCGAATTTATCCAATTACGCTTTTCATGAATTTCAAAACGATCGAATTAAAGATGATTTGAAAGTTATTTAATGGGATTGAATTTATTGGCTGCAAATGTATGTGATGCGTCAAAGAGGGATATCATTGAGTTTTTCCGGGTGGAAAATTGAAAGCAAGTCCTGTGTGCGCTTTCCCTGCGAGATACATCCGTCTGAGGAAAACTGCTTTTCCCGCGTATTTTTCCATCGACTGTCATAAGCGAAAAAAGATCTTCGTCGTAAATTGATCTCCATTTTAGACATAAATCATCCCTATGTGATATTACGGCCGGCTATCGAGTAGGATTGAAGATTTATCTACGCACCGAGCCTAGTATTTTTGTCTGAAAATTTCTAACATGAAAAAAATCATTAGGGTTTTCTTTCTTCTGAATTTGAATAATCTTTATTTCGTTATCTCTTACTGAATGAATTTAAAGTAGAAGAAATTCGGATACTTCTGTGATACAATTTATAATATAATAGCTCGAATAAATCTTTGTCAAGATTTATACTATATTTGACCATATATTTTTTATATACAATTTATTTGATTATTTATATTAAAAAATTAAAAATGGATAGACCTAAAGATCCATTTAAAATATAATTATTTCATTATTTGTCTGAAATTTAATATTCTTTTCAGGAATTTAAGGTTCATTACTAAATCATTTGTTTCTACCTTTTCAATTATTGTCAAATACGTAAATGTAAATATTTAAGATATTATAGAATGAATTCATTTATACTTAATTATTCTATACGTACGCTACAATTTTCCAGCAATTGTTTCCAGCCGAATGCATTCTGACCGCAGTTCCGAAACGACATACCACAATATATTTGGTCTGTTAGTAAAATTAACGGAACCATTACATTACCGTTATACTAACATTTTAATGATATTAAATGTGAAAATACATGCATTTGACAAAATAATTATAACTTCTTAATGAAAACTGTTTCACATTGAATACAAAATAACAAATTTCACACATAAAATTTTCAAATACAGTGAATTCCTTAATCAATATAAACCTGAATATTTATACAGAATCGAAAATCTATTTATACAAACTATATACATATATAAGAATGAGAGGGGTATAAAGCAAAAACATAAAACCGACACCACTCGATTATCAGTCCGTTTTAACAACTTTTACTTCGTGAGTGCGAATGGCCAAACAAAGCTCAACTTTTCCCTTTGACTGCTCGCGTTATAGCTTTCTACGCGTAATTCTACAACCGCTAACTAGTGAAAGCTCGCCTTCTACACAAAATTTTCCCTCTCACACATAACAGAGAGTAGAATAGATAATGTGGGGTGTATTTTCTGGTATCTTCGGTGGTTGATAGCGGAACTCCATTGCCTCAGGAGTGTTTGCTTTGGCGAAACGAGGCCCATTTCCAAACGACATACAAGTGCGACATCGAAATTGGAAATTATCTATAGGAATATTGTCGCTTGTCTAGTTGGATGGTATGCTAATGTCGTTTATGTATATACATAGGCATGATTTTATTTTGGGTAATAAAAATAGATTTTTGTCTGCTCGTGTAAATATAATATAAAATTTTATGTTCCAATAAAGTTATTCGTGTTGACATCGATTCGTGATTCGGTATGTTCAAATAAATAAATTTCGTCTTACATATTTATTGTATGTATTAGGAATATAAATTTGTTGATTCTCATATTAAATTTGAATCGAAAATATATATAGACTTAATATATATGATTATTTTCTGTGTGATTCGGTTAAATGACACGATTCATAAGTTCATTTTCACAAAACTCGACGCCTACTACTTTTTCCACCAATCCGATACTTCATCAAAATTCCACTATACTCTTTTTTGGAACATTAAAAACGCATTTATATGACTCGATCCATAACCGATAAATCTTTTTCACATTCTGTATGACATGTTCCCTCTAAAAAGCACATACATTCGCATTAGGCACACGCCAGTTTATACGTGCGTTCGTAGAAAAACCTCAACGAAAAAAGATCAACCGACCCACGTACTTACGTCAGAAAAACTGTAAAATATTCACGAACTGCGGCAAATCTTCCCATGAAGAGCCTTCAGTTTTCCTAGAACCTTTGCACGCTTTTGCTGCTCTGCATACAGTAGACTCTCTACCAAATGAAAATTGAGCGATTATGGCTTTTACAAGGTGTTTTTACCTGATTCGGTTTTGATATTTCTTCGAAAATATTTATTGAAAATCGATTGAACTTTTTCATAATAAAAATTGATTTTATTATATAAAAGGTATGTAATTTATTTAAATTTTGATCTACCATAAAAATGTTACCAATTATCATATGAATATGTACGTTTGAAATTTTAAATTTGAGACCTTTTGAAATGTTTCATTTTTCATCGTTGAAATGTTTGTGAATAGTATTCAAATTTAAAATTTCTAAAAAAATAGTATGAACTGTACTTTCAGAATATTTACGCTTTTCAGGAAAACGCGACACTTATTCTTACTGGCGGCCCTTGATTTACGCGCTCGTAAATTCCTCCTGTATCGTAATATACCATCGACGGTATTACATACGCGTAAAACTACCCTTAGAGGACAAAGTTATCCCTAAACGAGTACACGATGTGACAACGTTGATTCCAAAGTAACCTTCGCCAGCGATTTAACCGTGACCGTAATTAATCGAACGTTATCCTTTGTCAATCAAGTTTGACCACTTCTGCGTTTATATATTATATTATAATATCGTATATATGAGTTTGTGATGCAAATTTCAATCGTTTAAATATTTTTGAATTAATGGTTTTTTAAATTAATTTTCCCATTGTAGATAATATTATTATAAAATTATTATAATTTTTTGATCAAAAGTGATGTTTTTAGATTGATGTTCTGAAATCGCGTTAATTTTTATTAATGTTGAGCTTATAATAAACATCAAACATTAAAAATTAAATTACTTGTAAAACGTCAACGTGTTCCATAAACTTTGCGAGTGTTTCGGAAAAATTCTAAGAATCAATATAAAGAAAATCCTATTACGTTTCAAAGTTTGTCGTTGATTTTCGCGCACAGTATAATTGAATTTCAGAAAAACGAGCAAATAACATGCTCGAAAAAAATCTCACATTAAACAATTACATAAAAAAAACGATAAACGTCCATCGCGAAATAAACTCGTCCATAATTGAAAAACGCTACACAGACCTTTCCATTTCCTCGCGCTAATAAAATTTCAAGAATCAGCGCGGTGCAAATTCAATTACGTACACGCTAACGTCTTCCCAGTCAGTAAATGAAGAAACACAGATAATCAAGCGAAAAGGTTTCCCTTTTAATTTCGAATGGGTCCGTCGACGGCCCGGAGAGCCCCCTGATTAAATTTATGTAATTGGATGGAGGCCGGAGGTCACAACGCCCACCAACAAGGCAACTCGATTCCGAACGACGTTTCACTTGTGTCGCCCATTAGCGGCTAAGTGTTTTTGTTTTCGTCACACGACCGCCAATTCCTGCGAGATAAAAGCACGAAGAATGGAGGGCCTCCGGTTCGCATGGTAATGGACGGGTATCGCGTTGCGAGCTTTCGGACGCCGCGGAGAGCTTTCGGTTGTTGGTCGCAAGTTCGGATATGGGCTGTGGGACAAATTGGGCTGTGGTCTCTTCGAATTCGTGTTCTCGGTCGTTTGAATTCGTGGTGGTTATAAATCGAGTTGTTGGGCGCTGTTTAACGGTTCGGTTTCAACTTGATCGCGGTCGGAAGATGGCGACTTTGAGTGATGCGCTCGGAAATGTTTCGACTTCTTGTCAAATTGGTTTAATTCGCTTTGGAATGTGTCTTGAAGGTTTTCGAAGTTTTTTTGTGTAGTTGGGATGGGATTTTTTTCATTTTGATTAAATAGAAATGGTGTGATTCTTGGTTAAAAGTTGAGAGAAAAATTTCGTTAAATTATTTAGATGGCAGTTCACTGATTAGTTCAAATTATAAGTTTCTTTTTGAATATTTTAAATAGTGCATATTTGAATGTTTTAAAATCGTTATATTCAGACGTAAATCAAAATTCTTCATCACCTAATTTTTTTAACCGTAAAAGATAAAGAATAGAACAGAATAGACAAAGAATGTTCTCAATTAATAACTCATATGATAAATGCTAAAGATAAAATTATTTCAAACGAACGAATTAAATTTCAATATTCATCCATACACATTTAAAACCGATTATTTTCAATGCCGATAAAAGTCACAACTCAAAATTCTCACATCAGAAAAAGCGTCACGTACGCGAGCGAGCCATACATCAAACTTTTTCTCAAAAACGGAATAAATCATCACACATTCTAAAGCGACAAAAAAAAACAGAGTACAAACGAAAACAAGAGTTTGAATAATTCACGAGCGTGCATTTCGAAATCGACATTTGATTTAACGGCTCGCCGAACGATCCGCATAATAACCCAGTACAAATCCGATGGGACTGTTCAGGTAAGAACCGAGACCCTCCCCTTTCACCACCCCATCTGAAATATTTATACGCACCCTTACACTCGAAAGTTCCGAGAATTGGTCAAATTAAATACGATAAGGCCCAGATTGGCCGACGACGCCTTCGAAGGCAAATACGCCGATACGAATCATTGCCGCGGTCTTTGTGCCCGTCTCGATTTTCCCTATCGATATTATATTTAATGTCGGATGTTTCGTAAATTGTATCTTGCGAACGATACAGTGTATGAGGGGGGTGGTCCTCCCACTTTTGTCCATATCAGCGATAGTATCGTTTTCGAGTTTCGGGAGTTTTCGAAATCGGCGCGTGTGCATGTCAAAAGGGCTCTCGACCTTTCGCCTTGGTGAGTTTTATCGATTGTGTTTGGAGAATTTCATTATCTTGATTTTTTGCGTGCTCGCTCATACGAGAAAGTCTCGTTTCGTTATCGTATATAATTTGAGAAAAAGTTCTTGAAAGATTGGGATTTTCTGTGAATGAAGGCTTTGTTTGTATTCGAAGATAGTATTTCAATTATTTTAAGCGTGTTTTTGAAAGTCTTTTGTATTTTTGTTTCGAACAATTTTTAATAGGTTATTAGTAGAGAGTGTAAAAATAACATTAAGTCTTCAAAGTTCATCGATTTAATTATATCAATTGTTTATTTTTCCGTACGAGGCGTATATTAAAGAAAAAATATACACTAATAAAAAGAAATACCTTTATAAATTTATACATTCATAAGGTTAAATAAAGTTCATTTGAAAATTATGCTCCGTCTTCCTCAAAAAAAAAAAATTATATGAATCTCGAAAATCAACAGTTCATTTTTAACACAAAATCTTAACGTGACCTATTATAATCTTCAATACTCATTAATTAATTAAATAACTTATCTCATTTGATTAAATCATAAATTGAAATGGTAGTTAGTAATACAAACAAAAAAAATCTTCATCTAGCAATTTAACCAAACACAAATCCTTTCCCAATAAAACACACAAATTCGCATTATATACTCAATACCACATTATACACTCATCAAAGACACAAAACCCTCACCAACACAAAAAAAAATCAACCGAAAAAAATAATACATATCGCCCACGCCATTTTCGCCATTCACTCAAAAGAAAATTCGCATGATCGATACGCGACATTTATTTCGGGGCCGCGACTTTTCTACATAGCGCGCACACATAAAGCCGCACAAAGCCGCGGCCATATTTCATCGGGGATCCCGCGTGTTTATTTCGCGGGAGATAGTCCTCATTACCGCGGCCACTATTTTTATTACGGGGCATTTTTTTTTTTCGGCGGGAAAATATACGAAAAGGAGCGGAGCTGAAGGCGCGTTCGGTCCGGGAAAAGCGCGCGGAGTATGCGCGCTGTTATTGCCGTTGAAAAGTGTGAATTACTGTTCTCTTGTGGGTGATGTGTGTGTGTGTGTGTGTGGGTGTGTGTGTGTGTGTGTGTGTGTGTGTGTGTGTTCGCGTCTGTGTGGTGACCATTTTCATTGGGATTTTTAATTGGGAAAGTTTTTGAATTGGTGTTTATCGATATGAACTCGCGGTTGGGGAACGTAACGGGATGGTGAAAGTTTTTGTTCGGTTCTGTAATATTTTTTTTAATTTTCCAATATTTTTTTTATATACTATTTATATTTTTTCAATAAATGGTGTGTGAATAGGGAATGACGATTCGTATGAATTATAAAATTTTAGGTATTTAAAGTATGGTGAATGTCGGATCAGTCGACTGAATTCCATTGATTTGAGACTACTAGATGAAGAATATTGAAATTTTCATCTTGCGGTTTATAAAACATGAAAATAATGAAAGTGATTTATCCATTTGACTTATGAAAATAAAAAATATACCACATTTCATACTAACCAATCAAGATTTTCAGGAATTTAATAATTTGATACAATATTACATAATATCTTTCATTTTAACTGCGATCGTTTTAATTATAATATTTTACAAGATTTCAAAACAACTACTAAATTTCTACAAATTCGTTACCATTTGGTCACCCTTATGAACACACATGAACTTCAAGAATAAAAAATTTAGTCGAAAAAATTATAATACCCATAAAATATACGTATCTTCTCTCGCACATTAGCGGTTCGTTACATCGTAATAGACCCGCGGAAAGCTCACTTTTCATTCGACAAAATTTATTATGATGGTGTCCTACATACATACATAGATGGTAATATATTATGGAAGTGCGTGAATATCCCCATAAAGGTATACGTTTGGCGTTAATGTGAGTCTTCCTCTAAAGGGTTTCATATTTAAATAGGCAGTTTTTCATGTCACGGGTGTGGTAAGTGTTTTTCGATACAAGATATCTATGAAAAATGACCTATTGTTCACATTATTGTGGGGATTCGTGTTTTTCTATAATATTATATATTATTATATTATGTTTTAAATCGAATATACGGATCGAGTTTCTATAGTGCATAAGTGTCATTTGTTTTATTCATCGATTCAATATTACTAACATTTTATAAAATTTGTAACGTATGATACATTTTCGATTTTATGAAACTTTATTTTGAGGTTGGTCAATTTTTATTTTTATTTTATTCAAATTGATGTATAATAATTATTCTTGCATGCATGTGAAAACTCAATACGTTCTATTATAATTGCAAAGGTCAAACAGTAATTTCATGCATTTTCACCTTGACTTTTAAAGTTTTTTATTCAATGTTGCACTTGTTACAATATGAAATTTTGTGTATATTTTTTTAGAACTTCTATTTAAAAACATATACTTTTTACTCATCATATATTAAATGGAAAAACAACTTATTAAAAAATATATCTGATGAATCATTTTACAAAAAAATTAAATGATCGATTTTTATATAATGATATATGATTGTCATTTTACACCCAGGTATTTTACTAGGTAGTTTATCACAGTAACGAGGCGTCAAACATATTTTTTCCCGTTTTTCCGTGCGTCTTCATCAATCAATTCCTATATAAATGTATAATGTATAATAGTAAAAAATCGAGCATTTCGACAAGAAACGATTTAGACACGAGCGATAAGACGAACAATAAGAGGGGAAAAATCAAACGCGAAAAAAATATCAAGATTTATCGATCCCTTCATGTACAATGACGACGTACACAACAACGGAATACTACTTGAAATATTACAGTTTAATTAAAGTGAACCTTTTTTCGCATCGACGACAAATCACCGACGATATATAATATATTTAATATTATTATCGAATGCTTTGTGAAAACGAAGTTGAATATAATGGATTTTTTTTTATTTTGATTTGCGAAATCGATACGTACAAATACGAAACAATTGATAAATACTATCTGGCTTTTTAATGTTACGAATGTGTTATTTGAAAAAAAAAATCTTTATCTCTTATCAATGATTTATTTTCCTTTGCATAAATATTCAACATTTTTTGTTCAAATAATATACAATATGTTACATGTTATGTAGTTAAATTAAATTTAACTTATTATCTCTCCGAATCACTCATATGAAAAAGGATGAAACTTTTTTGATCATAATTATTTTTTTATAATATATGGTTTCGGATTTCAAATTGAAACCACGTGGAATTCTTCGATTTAATCTAAAAATTTCATAATACATAAATTCTTCAAAGAACTAAGAAATTTCACGAAGTATACAACCATATTAAAGGCCATCTCGAGGAATTTTACAGAATGTTTGGTGAAAAGCGCGAACATTTCACCACCAGATTCGAGCGCGTGACTCATTTGAGATAACAATAAGTATAATAAAACGCTTGACTTTCCGCTAACCGAGGCACACTTTCAGTAAAATTTCAGGTATTTCAAGCTCACCGACAAAATCTTTTGTAAGAGTTTTAGTTTAATCTGAAGCTTTCTGCGAAGCTCATCTCGGTTTCCTCATTATCCTCGCGAAAGCTTTTGGTTTGTGAAAAGTTTGCATCGTCTAGTTTTGCAAATCCCGTTCAAAAGATGCTCCAGTGTAGATGGTTGCATTTTTTATTTTGTTGTGCACTACTTTAAAATTTTCTACAATTCTTTCTCGTTGTTATACAAAGGCGATTGTGAAATTTTTGAACTATGAAAATAATGTTGAAATCCGTTTTATTTTTCCTTGTTTAAATTTCTTCCAAACGAAACTATTTTGTTCTTTATTAAAAATTTTATAGATATCAGTTCATTATATTCTTTCTTCAAAGCTTTTGATGAAAATGTTTGTTAGTATTTATTCAATTTCTGCACCTTTTTTTTAATTAGGTTATTATTCCCAAAATATTTTTCTTATTAAATTTCTAACTAACACTTGAATTTTATGAATAAATAAAAATCAAAATTTAAAAGTATATTAAAATTTACTATATGCTGTTATGCTTTTGATTTTCTTATTTTTATTACAAAATATTTGGATATTTATTTGTTACAAAAGTTTTGAATTTAATTTTTTTTTCATAAAATTCTGCAATGGGTTCTTTCAGTAATACTGAAATGAAAATCTCATGTAATCTATTTCATTACATTATACAAAACTAATCTGTTTTTTTTATTAACTTTTCAAAAATTCTATCCCAGCGAGCTTTGGGTAGAGTTAACTCTAGCTTTAGTAATTCCCACGGAATAATAAGAAAGAAATCAGAGTGTGAAAAGCTTAAGGAGAGCTAGGTCAAACGAAAACTGAAAGCCAAAAAAAGTACCGCAGAAAACGCCACTTAATCTTGAACCACTTCCGTCCTTGGAAACATGTAAGTTATTGCGGAACAGGATCTGCTTTTTGTTCCATTTAAAGACTTTTCTGCGTTTCTTTTGAAATATTTTTCATTTGTTTGCAGTCTGCTCAGGAACAAAAGTAGTATTGTATGATATGTGTTGAAATATGTGTTACCAGCTTCAAAAGAACGTGCCGTATAAAATTCTAGCGATTCTAAGAAGGCTTTCTTCCAGTATATGAACTTCAACAACAATCATCTGCGGCATTCCCTAAATATGCCATTCTAATGTAAAAGCACAAAATTGTAGAGCAAACGACTTGGTAAAATCCGGCCCAGAACGTGTTTATTGGTTAAATTTTCATATGTCACGATTCCTTAGCAAGTTTTCTTCGAAACATATTTATAATTTTCACTAAGGTATTTCTCATTATTTCTCTTGTCAAAATTTTCAGCGGAACCCTCATTTTTTTATAAATGCTTTTTCCGAATTGAATAAATTCAATTATTGCTATTATAGATCACAGTCGAAACATGCCGTAGAATGATAACGTATCAAAGCCCATCATCAACTTTAGCTTTGAAGAAGATTGATTAGCTAGTCGGCAATTCATCATCGACCGAAATCAAACTTTCTCACTGAAGTCGGGCAAAAGACATTTTATATGAGATACTAAAGTTGTCCCGAATTATAGATCGGTGACCTTTTCCGAATCGAAAACTTAATATTTGATACACGGCTCAACAAGGGACCAATTTCTTTGAGAAGCTGTTGTGTAAGATATAAATTTCGAACTTATTTTTAGTTTTGATCATATTTATTTAAACAAAAATAATAAATCAATATTTCGTAGCTTTTCATCCATTATTTTATTACGATACATATTTAATAAAACATCTATATATCATAAATAATATTTAAATATTTTAAAAGCTCAAATAAAAATATTTTATGAAGATATTGTAACCGAACATAAATAGAACTATATCACCTATATTTTTTTCCGGAACACTACATTTCACTTTATATTCAAACCACTCCTATTGTAACACATTCACACAGCAATAATGTACGCAACCATAGGTTTTCACGGCCGGAAACGCACAAGAAAATATACATTTTGCACAAAGAGAATAGAACTAAAACTCACATAATCAAAATAAAATGAATTATACAAAATAGAACCTTCTCAATCGAATCTCAATAGAAAAATTGACGAAAAATATATATTTTTTTAATATAAAAATTCCTCAAATATAATTTTATAAATATTTCAATATGTATAATAAAATTAAATAATTCGCCAATTTCCTTTTGTTAAAATAAAAGGAAATTGCGAAATTTGAACCTAGACCCCTTGTATGTATACGTTCATGTATAAAATATATGCCAGAAAAGAATTCGTACACGGATACCGGAAGGAAGTGGCGGGTCTCGGCTGGGTCCCGATCTACAAACGTATCCCGGAAGCGAGCCGAGTCCCGTTTTGTCCCGGAAAACGACGGAAAAGGTACGCAAATGTACCGTGAAGTGTTCGACTCGGAGGCCGGGGTGTTCAGGATCGGAAATCGTGTATTTTCTGGATTTTAAGCGCTAGTTTCTTTGTTGTGTATATGAGAAAAACGGGTTTGGTGACTGAAAAAAATCCGGTCACTGGGCGTGTGTTTGATAGTTGTAATTAAGATCAATCTATAAACTTTCGGGATGTTTTAATGGTTGAGAATTCATTATTTATTGAGTTAATTACTATTCAGAATTTTTTAGTTACGGTGTAAATTTTTTTAATTGCCTCTTGAAATTTTAGTGAAATTTTTCATTATACGTATTTGTTTATGAATTTAAATATAAATTTACATATAGTTATTTAAATTTTAAATATTT
>JAOXNN020000086.1:2836862-2865741 GCA_028571205.2 Hydropsyche betteni | reverse complement strand
TACCAAAATCAAAATAATCAATAGGTCATGTACACACCAAGCAAAAGCTGAAATAAAACTGTCTGACACCTGAAAAATAATCAATTGTTAAAATATAAGTTGTAGCCTGGTAAAAATTTCAAAGACCTTTACATTTAACACCAAATCGAAAACTGACATTGTACAATTTATCAATAAAAATAAAGGTAATAGCTGAAACTAAAAAATCGATTTTATTTTCAATATATGTATTGCTTAATTTATATATTTTATTATTTTCCTCACTTCTATGTAATTCAGATAGCATATTTTATCAAAATTTTCCAAAAGTTTCAAATAAATTTTATTCAAAGCGTTCACACTAATGGAATTTCTGAATTCATCACATTTTTCAACAATCGCTTTCGGAAAAATATCCAAATCTGGAACGGCAACTAAACGAGATTTCAGTTTTTTCGAAAGCTCATAGTTCAATAATTTTAGGTGAGTCATTACAACATAAACCCAAGCTATAAATCTCAATAGCAAAAAATCGATTTTCACATACGAAAA
Organism: Hydropsyche betteni; assembly: GCA_028571205.2. NCBI lineage: Eukaryota > Metazoa > Arthropoda > Insecta > Trichoptera > Hydropsychidae > Hydropsyche > Hydropsyche betteni. Next base: position 2,865,210 of record JAOXNN020000086.1, on the reverse strand, counting down.
AATATAATATACATATTCGAAATATCTAAACTTCACTAATACACGTATCCACATACAACTCGACAGTAAAGCGAAAAACCCTTGCAAAATCAAAGTAATTATTTTTATACGAGAATGAAAAGGATTCCAACCCAATATATCGTACAAATAATCAAAATTTCTACATATCTCTACGACCACTTTCTGCTCCACAAACTCACTTTTTATTGACGTCAACAACATGATTGTCAATGATAACCAAAGCAACGCAATAATCATGATGGATATTATTACCGAATTATCCGAAAAATGTCTTATAATGACGCAGAAAATTCGATATACTATACAAAAATTGATTAAAATCAAAATTAATACGTATACCCTCTTCCACCATTTTCGTTTTTCGATCTCGCATTGTTTCAATTGATAAGTTCTAATGCCAAAAATTTCATTGATAATCACAAAAAGTCGAAAGTTTGTGTCGAGAAACGATTTGTCTTTCACTCGATATTTTTGTTTTTTTTCGCTCATGATTGAAAAATTATACAATTGTTTGTTTTAAATTTGATATTCGTTTTATGAAAATTTATCGAAGTCTTGTAATTTTCGTTTCGATATGTAAATTCGCATCGATCACGTTTAACCAACTAACAAATATTGCATTATATATTGATCCACTTTATATATGATTCAATAATAGTGTTACAATACATCAATTTTTCATACGATGACATATGTACATTTGGTTTCGATAAATACACTCGTAATTGAAAATTCCTTTTACCATTTATGAAATAATTAAGTAAGCAATTATCTCCGTTTAATTTGATATTTGTCGAATATTATTTTTAAGTCAATTTTATAAGACAATACATACGCTCTTATCTAAAAATTTTATAAAATATTATATTTATAATTTTTACACATTTCTCGGTGGATTTCATTGGTTTTTTCCGGAGAGTCGGCACGTTTTGTGCGCGTTTTCAATTTATTTCTACCATTGTCTACCGGAGTGAAAGAGCAAATTCTATTTCACGCTGAAAACGGACGACAGCTCGAATTCAAGCCGTATGATTGAGAATCCATTGTGTACTGAAAATTACTTTTTGTCGTCGAACTTGATTAATCAAAAAAAATCGGCGCTCTGTGCTGAAAATTTTCTGGTAGTCAATTGACTGTTCTGTCGGAGTTAAGGTTTGTAAACAATTAAACAGACGACTAATTTGAATATACAGTGTATTACTTCAATGGGTTTTTATTAGTAAAAAGTGTATTACATCGTATCAATTTTTGCTTTAATTGCTATAATTGCATATGTAGTGATCATCGCTGCTAAATCATATAATACGGCGAATCCCAATTTGACCTCGTTATTCAATGATACAGTAAATATATTTTCATTCACACATTTCATGAAAATCGTCAATAATTTCACCTCTTTTTCATCTAAAATGAATATCAATGTACTAGGAACTGAATTAAAAAATAACACATTTAGAATAAACAAACGAAAAATTTTAACATTGAAATTTTTTCCTTATACCTTGCAAATTCTGTAGCAAAATTTTACTCAAGAGAAGCTGTGTTTTTCGTGATTCGTTTTTCAAAATCTCACATGAACTTGCTAAAGTAATTAAAACCATCATATCATGCATGATCCAAGCAAACACCGTGAAGGATGCTTCTTTCTAAGAAAAAACTCTATCAAATATGTGATTATATTATAATCAAATGTACATAAATATAATACATACATAATCAATTACTGCCATAATCAAGTCAAATATAGTCATTGTACAGTTAATTATAGAGAAAAACACTAACAATTGAATCTAAAAAAATATTTGTATTATCAGCTAAATTATTTAGGTTTATTCATTTTAAGTTTATATTCTCATAATATTATACCTCCATATGATATGAAATGATTATCTTTTCTAAGGTATTGAAAAGTTTCAAATAAACTTTATTCCAAATTTTTATACTGACAATATTTTCAGATCTTTCATTTTTTTTAATTTTTACATTTAAATTAGGTAAATTCATAATGCGGCTATGAAGCTTTTTAGAGAGCTCATAATTCAATAATTTCAAACGAAATAATATTAAAACTAACCATATTATAAAACTTAAGAATGAATAATCTATTTTCGCATACATGTAAAAATAATAATAACCCATACTGACTCTACTAAAAAACATACTAGGTCCCCAAATTATAATCAACATTGTAAAAAAAAATGTTTGTAGAATTGAATTGATTTTTATCACGTGTGAACGGAATGAGACTTTGTTAAATTTTTCATATACAAAGTCAAAATTTTTCGATATCTCCAATATAAAGCTATCACCTGTAATTTCGCCTTTAATCGTTGATATCATCACAATAGAAAATAACAAAAACAGTAAAAGGTGTAGCATGATTTCCGATATAGTAGAACTCGAATTATCATGTTTTTTCAAAAATTTACAAACAAAAAACATGTTATAGAAAATAATAGAAACCATTGATAAAATAACATAAGCCCTCTTCCACCATTTCCGTTTTTGAATGCGAAATCGCTTTGAATAATAAAGTCTAATGCCTAAAATTTCAGATATAATAATAAATAATTTATGATTTGTATCAAAAATCGACTCATCTTTCACAATATGATTGTTGTTTCTTTTGACCATATTTTCAATATTACAATATGATTTCCGAAAAAATAGATATACAGTCACTCGATAATCAATTCAAACCAATTAAATAATTTTTCCTCCAATAAAACTTTCGTTATTATTTGCACACTAAAATATTCATTCTTCAATTATTGGTAAAACACATTTGATTGATTATTTTCACCATTTTAATTATGCAAGTAACATTGAAAAATCAATAACCAAAACGTCAAACCAAAAAATTTCGATTACTACTCACATGTCCAAAAATCAAACATGAACTTTAAAAAAGCATTTATCATGTATATGTATCTATCAAAATATTTTAAGTCAATCAAAAAAACTGTATAATTTTATCACATATTTTTTGACGAATTTATAAGATTTACCATCGAATTAAATTCCATCCCTTACCCAAAAAGTCATAAAATCGCGCATACACACATCCGACAATAACAATTTTATCTCACGTGTTTATGTGGGGGGCATAAACGCGATATGAAAAGAAAACACGCCATCGGGAAAAACGACATTTCCCTTATTTTACGACCCAACAAAAAACAGAAAGGGCGAGTATTTCCTAGAACGTTTCGATTTTTCGCGAAACGACCGAACAAACACAATCGACTACGTGATTTTAATTTGTGTCGCATTGATCACAATGAATTTTAAACGTGTGTACTCAGGCCGTAAGTTCGCCAAAGATTTCCTTTAATACCGAAAACGTGACTAAATACGGTCGACTTAGGATTCCGAGGGAAAATCAACTCGAACTAATCTTCCTAACGAATTCAAGTACAAGTGCTTAAAGAAAATCGATGTGCTTAACTCAATGATAAAGTGTGTTAATTTAACTTCGGAAATATACAGTGGATCATCAAATTTCTTTTTTTTTTTTGTGAGTCAAATTTCTATAATGAAATGGTTATAATCATTATGAAAAATTTTCGATACTAATTAAATTTTTGTCAAGATTAATTTTAAGCACCCGAAGATGCAAAAAATATATTATTTTTCAATATAAAAAATTATCGTGTCGAATGATCTGATATTTACTAGTAGATATAATGTATCGATCGTTCACGTTTTATGTGCGAATATCAATCATTTTCACGACGTAAGCCGTCGACTCGGAAACGGACCGGAAAAGCACTTTCGCTAATGGGATATCAATAACAATTAGGTTGTTATTCAATTTACATAACAATACGCTTTTATTCGACTAAATGTAAAGCGTCACCGAAAGATCGTGTTAATTTATTTTCGATTTTTAGTCAAAGTTTGTCACGGATATGTAATTTGCTTGGAAAATGAAAATCGTTAAAAACTTTAGATGAACACACATATGGTATTTATATATAATCATATTTAATGTATTTTAAATTAATCAAATATTCATTTATAATATCGCTGTAATTTTATTTATATATTTCATAATTATTTTGACATGTTTTAAGTATACAATAATACTACATTTCTACGCATTTTCAATCGATCATTGAATCAATCAACATATTATAATCGTGTTTTTCCGAAAATTTTAATAATAATAATAATAAATTTAAATACCTCTACTTACAATATTTTAAAAAAATTATAATTTTATTTTCCACAAAAACATAAAATTTAACTGCACCGTAGCTTTTTTTTAATATCATAAAAATAAATAATTATCCTGATTACTGTTCAAACAATTATCACAAAAATAAAATACGTTAAATGAACAAAAATAAACTGGAATATATAGTGATCCATTTTAGGCATGGACGTTTATTTCGCTTTTATGTCCATTCGCGCGTACACGCTTGCTTTTGAGCTCACCGGTTGTTGTCACGAAGAAAAAGTAGATTCAATACATTAAATCATGTAAGGATTTCCGTTTTCATTCATTATTTTATTTTCCAAGTATTATTTTCACGTTTCTTTTCATTAAAAACTATATAAACGTATATTATAACTTCTCTAGAAAAACGTACAATGACGTTTCTAAAATGTTTAAAATTTGATAAATATCACATTCATATTTTATATCCATTCCAAACCCTTTCATTTTTTACTTAAAACTTCCAATAGTTATCTATTTAAACTGGATTTGTCGTTTATTATCGCTATTAAACATACCGTATATTAACATAACCTCTACTGTCAACACACTGCATGGATTCATGTCTGTTTAGTATCACTTGAAAAATGGTACATTACTTATATTACGAAATTCACAGGACTACTACAGCTAAACCTCGTTCTGAAATGACCTTAGAAGAATTGGCGAAAATTGAAGAAGAAGAATTTAGCACGGGACCGTTATCTGTACTCACACAATCTGTTAAAAACAACACCCAAGTGCTAATAAACTGCAGAAACAACAAAAAATTGCTCGGTCGTGTGAGAGCATTCGATCGACATTGCAACATGGTATTAGAAAACGTTAAAGAAATGTGGACTGAAATGCCCAGAACTGGTAAAGGTAAAAAGGTAAACTTGTTTCATATCTTTTTGTTTTTGTATAATTTTCTGAAAACTTCTTATATATTTTTTGGTTGTATCTTTCAGACTAAAGCTGTGAATAAAGACAGATTCATTTCCAAAATGTTCCTCAGAGGCGATTCTGTCATTTTGGTCCTGAGAAATCCACTGGCAACAGCAGCCGGAAAGTAAACTAATACTTACTGAATTAATGTTAATTTCACTTTTAAATATAACCTAACTTTAGAATGCTATCTATAACATTCTTGTAAATTTCAAACCTTATGGCAACATTTCTACCGATATAAGCGTGATCAGAGTATTTTGTATTTTCAACTTGTGTCTAATTTTTAAATAAACACTAGTTTTATCTATCCAGTTTTATTAATTTAAACATCCAATAATTACAAATTTCAACTATAAAATACAATATGTTACGACTTAACTCTTAAAAATGATCACATATTACTTGAGCTTCTACCAAAAGGTAACAGTTCGTTTTTGATTTATATGATAATAGCGGAGATTCGAAAGTGAATCACGTAAACTTATGTATCATTGAAAGTATTTTGATAAGCTTATTTATCAAATATGTATGCACATTTCGTGTATCAAATAGACTTGTTATATTTGGAAAAAAAAAAATATATATATATATATATATATATATATTTACAACTCTTGAAAAATATTTTTTCAATAAAATTAATATCTATTAGTAAATATGTTAAAAATTTTAAATATGGAATTTGGAAAGAGTAAAACAAGAATAAAACAAAATCAAAACACTAAAAAACAGAAGGGCAGCATAAAACTGGTGCTCTTTAGCTATGGTAAATTTACATGCATACTTCAATATATATAGATGCTCAAATTTTATAGATAAAATCAACTTAAAAAGATCAAAACCATTCCAAAATCGAAATATATCACGATCCAGACTAATCAAACATTCATTAAAACCTTTCACAGCCTTAATAATTATATTTGGTACTAATTATTTATTATGCTAGAGATTCCCAATTCATAAACTTATCTTTGGTTAAGACGTTTCAAAAACATGAAATATTTTTGTTAGTATTATTTTGATTGATGCCAAGATATAAAAATGTGGTAGAAAAAAATTGAATCTAAATTATACAATACAATAGACAAAAATATATATATCAATTGCTGTGAATTATGAATAAGTATTCGATAAATCAAAAACTTACTAAGAATTTTGGAAGTTAAGGGAACCTCAGCATAATGCTATAAATCAGTTATATAAAGTGTAAACCAAAACAAATGGGTCTTTGTTAACCAAAAATATGAGTATGTTACATAATGATATAAAAACATTAACAGTATTTGAATCGAAAGTTTACACCGAAGAATTTTTATTCTCACCATTGTTCAAATTGAATAATTCAACAGCCTAATTATAAATATAAAAATATTTACATAAATAGCTCCAATAAAATAATCAGAAACCACAATCAAATCATCGATCGAGATGCAAATTTGAGGCTAGCGGCATTTCAGTCTTAAATTTATGAATTAATTCAGATACTTTCTTCAATTTGAATTCACCAGCATACTGTTTGGCTACATTCAAATATCTTACTCTGCCATCAATATGAGAATCTAGTACACCCCATTGTCTAAGAAGTCTAATGCAATTTTTGATCGCATCTATAGATACAGCTTCACCTACAAACAAAATTTTATTTTATTTAAAAAAAAAACAATAATAAGATACAATATAGCAAAAATACAAACCATAACAACATGATCCATTATTAAGAGATTCTCTCAATTCAGATAGAACTTCCTGCGCATACTGACTTTCTGTTATGTAGTCTTTTTCAAAGTTAAGTATTAATGATAAACAATTAGCAGTAAGACTATAAACCTCTATCAAAGGTCTCAAAACAGCTTGAAGTTGATTTCTAAAATTATTTATTTTTTAATATTAAAATATATAAATTTTACTTTTCTAGTATTGTATGTTAAAAAACTGTTTTACCTAATGTGAACATTTTTTTCATCCAAACCAATATTGTACACAATACTATTATTACTGTAATTATCATTACAATCATCTAAAGTGCTTGCGACACGACGAGACCATTTGTGAGACTCATCGTCAAGTTCCTAAAATTTTAGTTCAATTAAAATATGAAAATATTCTTGAGTTTATACATGAAAATATACAATCAATTTTTTACCTCTGGAACTTTTAAAATCTCCCTATAAACAAGGCTATCAATTGCATCATTAATAACATCAATTAACTGTTGACAAGGCTTATGTAAAATGAATTCTTGAGACATAATTTCACATAGTTGTGTAGATAAATCAACTAATTCATCATGTTTCACCTCAAGACTCATGACAGATGTTTGTGCTGAAGTGATGATTACTTGTAATGCCGTTACTGAAAAAAAGAAAATTTATAAAAACTATAAGAATTACTAAATAAATTTATTTTATTAATATTAACATGCTGCTTACCAACTATACTTTGCATAGCAAAATAAGGTAAAAGACAGTTTCCATAGTATGAAAGTTCTATGACATTTGGTTGAATTAAAACTGGTTTTATTATAATTTCATCACCTTTTTTTTCTTTGATTATCAATCCAGGTCCCAATAAATTCACCTGTAGAATGAATATCAATTTAGAATTTAAACCAATACTGAGAGAATAAGAAGACAACCAAAACTAACCGCATGATTTATAACATCTAGAGGTTCACCAGTAAAACCAACATCTCTATTGTGAGCTATCAGCTCATTTGTTAAAGATTCTAGAGCTTCTGCTAAAGTAAGTAAAGTACATCCATTTCTAAATTTTGTAAGTAAAAGGAATGAAACTGCATTAGTGGACATTATGGCAGTTGCATTTGCACAATCTGCAAAATAAATTTTGTGAATTAACATCAATAATATTTTAGTTGGAGTAAATTCACTTCAACTGTATAAAAATTTACCGTAAACAACATGTCTGGCAATTGTTTCTACCAGTCCTCGTTGTTCTTCAACTGCAATATCAGTTCCATAAATGCTAGAACAACTTAGGCGAGAACTTAATTTTCTGTCCATTCCTAATTTTTGAATGGTAATAGATCCATTTCCTTCTACATTTTTGTGATAAGCAACAAGGCGATCATTTGATGGATTTTTCAATAACGGCGGTGGAGATAATTTGCTAGGATTTTGTTGGAATGTTCTTACCAATTCCTATAAAAATGAATGAAGATATATTTATAAAAAAATATATATACAAAAAAATAGGTTTGATTTTAAAACTTTTAGTTTACCCTTATCGAAAAAGGCTGATTAAAATCAACTCTTATGGCTCCATAATTAGAATTTAAAACTTCCCAAATAGATTTGATAGCCCCAGTGAATGATTCCATTTGTTTGGGTGTTCCAGTTTGTTCCCTCACGAAATTTCCATCTACCAATTTGTCATAATTCATAGACACGGGAACTAAAAGTGCATCTTCAACAGTTCCATCAAGATAAGCATCAACAATTACAGATAATATACCACCTGAAAATACAATCATAGTATAAAAAAAAGAAAAATAAATCAAATAAAAGCAAAAACAATGTATCACATTTTGGAAGCAACGGTTTTCCAGTTCGAGTACGACCGCCTTCAATGAAAAATTCTAAATTATTTTGAGCTCTCAAGCAATGCGTAATATAAGTATGCAAGGCAACTCTATATAATGTATCTTTTCCACCATCGACACTGACTTCAAGCCTTCTCCTTATGTAAAAAGCTCCAAGACCCCTTAACAGCCACCTAAAATGAACGGTATAAAAAATATCATATTTCGTATAGAATGATAAAAACATTCAACCAATAAAACGTACCCAAATAATGGAATTTTTAAATTATCTCCCGCTGCCACTAAAGGACTTCTAATGTCGTTATTCAATAATATGAAAGTTACAAGAATGTAATCAAGATGACTTCTATGAAGTGGAATGAATATAAGAGGGATTCCAGAATCAGATGCTGTTTTTAACATTTCCATTTGATTGGGCGAAATTGCAACAGACGACACAAAAAACGGTAATAACTTGAAAAGAGTCCACGATGTTAATCTAAAATTGAAAAATATTTAAATATGTATTTGTATTAAAAGATTTCCAAAGAGAAAATTGAATTCATTTTACCTTAAGAGGAAATTGGAAATTGTGCTTCTCATTGTTTTAATCAGATGGTGAGTTTTTTTTTCTTCTTCTTTGTATATTTCTGCAAATGTAGGCTTCTTTTTCAGCTCAGATTTGTTTGAAGTTTCATTTTCTTGTTTTGCCAATTTCTCTTTGGAAAATTGTTCTATTGCTTGTTTCAACCTCTCATCATTCATTACCTAAACATTGAAAAATATTTTACCTGAAACTACATTTATAGTAAAATATTTTGCTGAAAACAAATTGAAAACTCACCAAGGGTGAAAGCTGCTGATAATCATAATTTCTTATATTGAATGTTTCAGCTACATCATAGAAATTCCTTGCAAAGAACCCTTTAAATTTATGTGTTCTGTTAAGTGTGAGTAAATTAATCACGTTCGATCTTTTTGATATTTTGTGAACCAATGATTCCTAAAATAAGCAAAATATAATTGAAAAACTTAAAATATGTCAATCGAAAAGTATATAAATAATACATAATTGAGTTAACATTCTATTTTTACTTAATAATATCAACATTTATAATGATCATTCAGATAGATACAAAAAAAAACATATTTTGCAAATAAAAGTGATGCAATAGCCTATCAATATATAAAACATTTATTTATTCAAACCTACGTATTGTTGGTTATCATAAAAACCTCGCCACCGATAAGTCACTCCAGTACCAACAGTATGGAACATGATTGAAATTCACTACTAAACTATACGTACACCGAATAATTTAATTTGATCACGAAAATCACAATCGAAGAGTTAGGTAATTCTTTACAACTCAACTAGCACTTTTTAGACAATATTCAAGATATTTCACTAAATAAACTAATGCAAATACACATTATTCGTTCCAGATCTTGTGATTACAATGAAGCCGAGCAAAAGTGGACTAACTGCTGTTTGACATATTACAAAAATAGATACAGACATCTTTTGCACACAAGACATCGTCCGTTGAGCTATTTTAAAAGAAACTAAAAATACAACTAAAAAACTCCTTCTTTTTTCTCTTCGCAGATAAGATAACTAAAATTCTTTCAACTAATATGAACTGTGACCATCGTCATTTAAGAAATATCAAAATGTGAACTTAAAACACTACAAAAGCACGTGCAAAAATAATGAAAGCTGTTTCTAATAAAACAGTATACGATAAACTTTGTCCGTAAGGTTATCTACACAATAAATGATGATGCTAGATTCAATGTTGGTAAATAAATAATTAATTTTAATAACAAAGCGACTCAAAATTGCGAAACGATTGAATAAGTAATAAAAAAAAATTACTTACTCTACTACTGGGGGTACAACGACTGCAAGATAAACCCATATATGGTCTTGGTGGCGGAATCACTGTGTTCGCTTTGGAAGGAACTTCTTTTATTTGATAAAGGCTGTTATCTCTCATCTGAAAATGTGAACAAATCATTCGAAAATGAAACAATACGAAAACTATTGTCTTTATAATATCTGATGGACTGAATATATATGATTATTCATTACAATAACTATAAATAGTTTGCACTATTATATTACGTTTATGTAATAAGAGGAGATCTAGATAGTCAACACATTATGTTTTAAAAAAAAATTAAATCACAATGGTAACAAAAATATTATACTAAACAGTAACAATGTTATCAGTGCTAATAATTTTGCGATATTATTTCGCAACATAAAAATAAAGCGAAATTCTATAATCTTATGATTAACCTTTGACTCAACAATTCTCCGAATAACAAACGTATCTGAAATCGTTAAAATTACCCCACACAATATCGAACCAAATATGAATATTGAAAAACATCGAAAAAAAAACAGATTAATTTCACGAATTTCAACAAAACAATTTAAAAATTTTCCGCTCGATTCGCGCCAAACTACAAAACCAAACTCTCGAACGAAAACTCACCAATTTGACAGACTCCTTCTCCAGCATCTGCCTCCTTCTGGTGTTCATGATGGTGGTCGCATTGGCCACATTCGGCCTCTGACCACCGTGTTGCTTCGAGCGATCATCATCAGCGAAGAAGTTCTGCTTCCAGCCGACGTAAGCCTCCTGCACCCTAGCCGATATCACGTCCACCATTATGGTGCCCCTGAGGAAGAAATGGACGAGAGTTAACGCAGATCCGATTGCCGCCTTTTTGCAAACTGTTTCTGCTGTTCGACGATCGCTGACCGGCAGCAGTTTCCATTCGTTTCTCTATAATGCCATACAGGGGAATTCGCTATGTCGTGTGTGTGTGTAATTGCAGCCGATCGACCGCATCGTTCAGGTGCTTTCAATCGATTTATCTTATGGTTGGTGTATGAAATTTTATGAAATGTGTCAATTTTTCGTTCCGAATGTTGTATATTTTGTTTAAATCGAATTTGGTTAGAAAATAAGTTTAATGCACGGATCGGGTATAAAGTTCAGTCCGTTCGAAAAAAAAGTATTTATCGGATATGATCATTTGGACAATGAAAAAAAAAAATAGTGGAAATCTCACACACAACTTGTTTTAAAATCGAGCGTCCTTATTGAAAGACCCTTCGGTAACTTTGATGATTTGCACACGTTGTTCGACGCTATAACCTTCCATGGTGATTTGCCGTACACTACTAAACGATTGACGACAAATATGACAGATGTCAATTCAACGACATGGTTTCTACAATCCAACAAATTTCGAGCGTCCCTATTGAATGACCCTAAACATAGTTTAATATGTTTTTTTTATTGAAAGAGAATTAAAAAAAAAACACAATTAAGCATATTCAGTGCCTGTATCATTTTCTAACTACCTATTGTTAAAACTTCAAAGAATTAACCAAAAAAAAAAAATCATAAATATCAACAGAAAATAAAATTTTAAACACCTGGTGGAATTGACACTCAAATTACGCGTAGTTATAGCAAATAAGTGTTACAGTTGAGAAAAATCCGCGCATATTGAAGTGCATTTGAGTAAAACCTGTCGGCTGTTATGCAATTAGAACTGCATCAGATCAAATCACAGGCCACATAGGGTCGGTCACCTAGTTCTGACCGCAAGGAAAACTGCTTGGTTAATACTTCAAAGTATTTCTTTTTAATGTTCGAATGTTTACTTTGTCGTTTGAATGTAAACGGACGCGGTGTTTGAAGAGAAATCTCTGACGGATGAGTTTCGCGAATGCGCATTTTTTGAGTCGTATTTGATGAGTTTGTATGAAACGAATTTTTTATGTGTAAAAATATTAATATTAAAATGTTTTTTTTTTATATCTAAATTAAAATATGTTTATCAATAAAAAAATAGAAATCACAAATAAAGTAACTTATGAACGTTTGATTACAAAAAATTATGCAAGCGTTTTTTCGTAATAAAATAACTGATGATGGATTTTTATGGGCTTAAAATTTTATGTAACTCGAAAGGAAAATCTTAGAAAATTACGATTGTACAAAGATACTTTGACAGTTACATCATTCAAACAGATTGACCCAAAATTTTCCGAACGTATAATATTATATTATACTTACAATCAGACAAATATGCTTCGAAATAGAACCAGAAGTAAAAAAATAATATACACTTACGAAACAAATCTATGAATCAAAGATAAGTGAACTGCCTTGACTCGACACCTACTATGAAAACTATTTACATAGAAATGCAGTTGGATTGCAACTTGCATTGTGAAATTGGTGAATTTGGATAAAAATGTTAAAAATTCATAATACGCAACGATGAGCACAATCAAAATTACGTTACGGAAAATAGTTAAGTAAGTTTATTTTAATATTATTGTCAATACTATCATTTAAAAAAGTGGGTAATGTAAGAAATTCTATGACACAATCGTTGATGATTGTTGGTCTTCTGTGTCTAATTGATGATTCAAAATTGTTATGTAAAGATTTTTCTATTCACATACAATTACACGCTTCGTGTACTTGATTAGTATCCTCGAACTCGTTCGAATACAAAAGAAAAATTCGAATTTAAATAAATATAAACTGAAAATATCATTTTATAATATTGAAGCGCTATTATGATAAGTCAATGAAATATATATGTACGTGTCATTTAAAAAAGAAAGTAACTTACACAATGAGTCCGAATATGAGAAACGGCACGCACGGAAGACCACGTTGTATTGTAACGATATGCGAATAATCTATGCTATTTAATAATCTATGCTATTTAATAATTATTATCTTTGCGAAAATGAGTCCAATTGTCCGACGGCGAAAAAAATAGAATCTGATCGGATAATCGATATGAATGATTCATTAGATATTGTCCGTGTTTTTGTTCATTTTTCTGTTTTGCAATCAGAGGAAATCTGAATGTGGGATCTGTTGGTCATTTCAGGCCATTGTTTTTATCTATGAAAAAAAAAACATGGAAACAGGGTCGTTTTGTGCGTATTTAGTGCTTTGTTATTATGTCAAAAATAACATAAATATTATTTTATTTATATTTAAATACGTATACTTGCATTTGCGAATATTAATAACAACGTTTAAGAAGAGATACGGAAAATATTTTATAATAATAACGTTTATCGCTGTAAACTAGAAATACGGGTATATGATCTGAAAACTTTGACCCAAACAATATCTCGACTGCTACAAAAATTCAGTCATAAATTTTAATAATCCACAGTTGGTATGGTATAATTAACAAGAATGATACTAACATTTTCCTGATTAATTAAAAATATATACATAAACAATACGAGATATCAAAATGATGCAACATTACATTATGAGAATTGATGGTTAACGTTACATTCTTGAATAGTATCTGAAACTTTTATTCGCATAAATATTTATGAGCTCGAATAATCCAAATGTGAAATTTAAATGAATTTAAATGTTTGTGAACGAACTTGAAATTTGAAAAAAATAATATTGTAATACATAATTTCCCTTCATTGTTAGATATGAAGAAATTTATATCAATTTACCAAAAAAAGATAACGACAATTTTAATCACTAACCTCAATGACTTTCGCATGTGATTTGTTTGTGCAAAGCGAACGAAATTATTCAATTATTCAATGTCCCATTTTGAAAATTCAATGTCATTAACGCATTGAAAATACGATAGAAATTTCTCAAAGGCATTAAAAACGTTCGAACGAGCAATTGAATCTTAAATGACGGATCAAAAAAATGAAAGCTTCAAATACGAAGAATTTGCTGTCACACTTTTTATATATTCCAAAACTATTATTGAAAATTTAGATCAACGACTTGCCGATTAAAAAACGATCGAGACAAATCGACTTTGTAAGTCGAAAAAAATGTGTCGTTAACAGAAACGCTTCAATTGAAATTTATCAATATATTCGTATAGATAAAAGTTTATATGCATATGTGTCGACAGAATATCTATTTCGAATTTAAAATTAATTCCAATCTCAAAAATTTTATCTACATAAACAATAAACCCTGTTTTATGGTTAGCTCTAAACGAAATCAGTTCACTGGAACTGAATCCATAATTATATACGATAAAACATAACAAAACAGGTGTCGATAAACAGAAAATTTCTCTCTAAAAAATTATAATTCGAGTGTCCCAAAGAAACATGTGGCCGAAGACGTGAAAGTACAAATCTCTTACAAAAAACGCGACATAGATATTCGACCAAACATATGACGATAATCTGATCCATTTCAAAAATACACTAATAAAAATCGACAGAAAAAACATTCAAGAATCCATCAGTACTATGCCAATTTAAAAAAAAACGATTAATATTCCATCATCCTACATATAAAGGACGATTATAATTTGTGACATCGCGCGATAGAACTCGTCTACAACACATCGGGTAATTGTTGTATCCAGTTGATGATCAGACAGTCGTCAATTGAACAATTCGCGACGTTCGCACACCTTTTGTGAGGCACCCCATTGGTACGTTTTTATTGGAAGACAAAGCGACAGCAGAGGAAACATTGACCGAAATTGAATTAAATCCTATAGAATTCGACTAAAGTGTTATAAAAGAGAGCGCGAAGTGAGATTCGTACGTGTCTTTTTGAGAGAGTACTTTAAAATCGCGCGTTGAAAAAGATTCATGATTGACTTTTCGACGTATCGAATTTTTTATGATCGTATATTTTCTATGGAGTAAACAGAAAACTTTCGTATCATATTCACGATAAATAATACATAATTAAGCGTTTTGCAATCAGTTCGATATCACCAAACAACGTGGCACTTTATCGTTGTGTGACTTATTCCCATTTGAAAGATCGGCAATTTTGCAAAGATCTTCAGAAAACAACAAGAAAAGTTCCGTTGACTTTTCCACGTCATCGAGCAAATCGAACGGAAAATTTAAAAAAAACGCGAACTTTAGATATTATCGTCTGATTTTTTATACTAGCTGAGTAATTTGAATAAAAGAAAAAAATGGTAACATCGAAGTGGCGAGTGTTAAGTGTTATCGAGAGTTCAACAGCGAACGGTGCAAGGGCAAAACATGACGCGATTTTTTTATGAAAAAATTGACGAATATTGATTTTTTTATATTATCGCAGACGTAATGGATTTTGTTGGATTTGACAATTGTGTCACTGAGTGATCGATACGTATTGAAAAAAATATCTGATGATGTTCGAAAATAGCACGAAAAAATTGCGCAACGTTTTTCTATTAGTGGGTCAACGCGAAAATCCGACTCGAAACAATATCCGGTCATCGACTTGTAAAAAGTATTAGTTGTGCATTATAATATTTGCACATTTGGAGTTATTGAAAAAAAAACATTGCGAATGTTCCAAATGATTCAAATTGATTTACCGCACAATATCGTGTAATGTTGGTTTACTATAAGTACACATTTACAGCACATACTGATTATTATTCAATTGATTTTTTTTATTGTCATTTGAAATTATTATTCCACATAAGTACAAGCAAATATCGATGCAAATATTATGAAATTTTTATATCGATCAGCGAAAGTTTCATCCTATACAATCAAATTTTATCGTATGATAACAAATCGATGAATATTCCAAATAGATAAAAAAAAGATATGCAAAAATACATATTATTCAGAAAAAAACATACCTTCCATTAAAGTACCAGCAAACGAGCCCAATGAACAAGATCAACTCAACAATCGCCGTCATTTTTTCTCGATGTCAATACGAACACTTGATCTACTCAAATAATGATTCTGGCTGACATTAATTACTTCTTCTGACAGCCGATTCAAATGATCATTATTCCTTTATCTTAAGTGAATAAATATAACGATTTACCGATACAAAAACCACTATTAGTGTAAGTGCGATCGTATCGATGTCCGTCGACCGAATGCTAAGAAACTATTGTACGGAGATCTGTACTAAAGTTCACACTGATTGATAATAACTGTCACAGCTCGATGGTTTACAGATAACGCATCTGTATACAAAAATTTAATAATACCAACGATAAAATTTTCATAACATCATTATATTACAATATCGAGAAAAAACAATTCGTTTAAAAGTCACCTATGCAGGGAGGGAAAAGTCGATGTTTGTTTATCCGGACGAAATCTGATGACTTCCGAAACAAAGCGAAAAAATGATACCAGGTAGATTTGAATGGAGATACTGATAAGTCCAAATCTATAGTTTAAAATTGAATTTTAAAGTCCAAAGATCGGATCGGATAAATTTCGTACGATAAGCGTTGAATTGTTTTCCATAAGAAACAATGCGGCTGAGATTTTTCGACGACGATTAAAATATATACAATTTTTTTACACAAAACAAACTAATTTACCGATTTTTAATAATTTCAATGAACAAGATCAAAGTTTGATTTTATAGAATCTATATAAAAACACGAGACTTTGTACGTCTGGATAGGGAAAATATCGATTTTTCAAACCTCACAAAAAAACTATATTTTATTTCATATCGATTTATTATCGCTATATTACGACCGTTTCAGAAACACGACGCAAAACCGTATAATTTCGCAATATTGCATTAAACGAGCGAATACGATACGGTGTGCACATTGAACGACAAACCACAAGCAACTAAAGCCATCAACGTACTCAACATATGAACAACTAATCATAAAAACAACATGACGTAGAAAACTCCAAAATTCATCATAGTGAATTCGATTTTGGACATAAATCGATTAAAAGATCATTAACGACGGGGAAAAAACTTATTCTGTACAGCGAATGACACACAAAACGATGGATGATCCATTTAAATTGTAAAAATAATATTTGTTTTCAGATATTGCGAAATCTATGACCCTAAAGTGTCATGACCTCTTGGTTCACTATCGCTGTTTGGTGTTTATGTGCGCGTGAATTTGATGAAGTGCATTTATTGATGATTTGCACAAGTGCATCAACTTGTAAGTGTGTGTCGGGTACAATATAGGATTAATACAAATTATATGTTGAATTCATTTTAAATTATATTAAAAAAATGCATAACGCATTCAATGTGATAAAAATACACAATACATATCAAAATAACACGTAAAAAAATCAATTCAAATAAAAAATAATTATATATATTATATTCAGAATATATCAAAGATTTAGCAGAGTATAATAAAATAAAGGATAAGCGAAAAGTAATACGTTCTATAGATGGAAACAATCACATTGACATAATAGTAAATGTATTTTTTTACCGAAACCCTTAAAAATCTCTTTTCAAAAAAAAATTCGAAGAAGAGGATATTTATAAATCTGCATATGATGAATTAATTCGAATATAAATTCGAAATCCGACACTGGTCGGGTTTGATTGGTACAAATTTACATAATGGATGCATATTGAAGTGCAGGTAATTACGTTATAATATAAGTTGAATAAAAATATCGTAGATTCGTAATTAATTTCACGATATTGATAAAATTATATTGCCGTTATTGAACTTGAAATCCACCTTGAGGCAGTTCAGTTGGTGAATTGTCATACGTGAGTGCAATTCACATTTTCAATGAAATCGTGTTATTGAAACTCTGAAAATACCAATAAACTATGGTATTTAAAATTTTCGAACATAAACAATGTAGGAAATATCAATTGATTACGTTTAAAATATTTTCTTTTCAACTTCGCTTATATTTCTTGTAAACACAGACATTATAAATTTAAACAAAACACGAGTTTCACGAGTTTTTTTATAAATACCAACAAAAAATAGAAACGTTCATATATTTTATTAAGAATAAATACATACATCAAACATATCAAACATATAATAATACACAAATTTTTCATATAAAAATATGCACATTATCTTCCAACATTTCGAACATTTACATCATACAAACACAATAATAAACATAAATCATTTTCAAAAAAAAAACTCAAAAGAATCAAAGTGCGATATCGTCAAAGAGTTCGATACATATCTTAACTGTAATGAGTCTTGTCTCATTATAAAAATAGATGTATGTATGCTAGTGTGCCAATCGAATTACAATTGTATCTTCAGGTGGTCAAACCAAAACTGTAACAGATGTCACATAATAGTTCAATCATCGATTCGCATTATTTATTAACGATTATGTGCCAAATACAGGATAAAAATCATGTGTCGATTATTTATATGGTTTTGTTCTATTAATTTTCTACATTAGCTTTATCTATTTTACGATAGTTGTTAAAGTTGAAAGGTTGTTTAGATATTTTTGAAAATCCAGCAAAATATATTATCATTACGCAAACATTTATATTATCATTTCAGTCGATATCTGTTACCATTCAGTTGAAAGCTGTATTGTTAGTTTGCCGTATACAAGTAAGTTCGCATCAATTAATATTTGACTAATTATTGTGTGAATATAATACAATAGTCTTAATTTTCGTTCGAAAACAATATGGAAATCAATATTCATAACTCATTATCGTCCTATACGACCTTACTCGGGTTTTATCGAGAAATTTATCGGATTATGAACTTGTTTTTATTTCATGATCAATTTTATAGAGATAGATAACGATTAAACTTTGCCACACCGTGCATTATTTTTCACAATCTCAAAGAAATGTTCAAAAAAATTTCAACGAATGATCTTGATGAAATCATAGACGTAAAAAAAATATTAATAAACGTATTCTAAAATTAAAATTTTCATATATTGAAAAAACATAGAACTAAATCGGCAGTGGGCATTCTTCGAACTTGACACAGGTTTATATTTTCGTCTTCCGAAAAAAATCAAACATTTCATTTTATTAAAATATTTGACAAAATTTTGCGTCAATGCAAAAAAAAATGCACAACCATCAAACGTACTGAAAGTTATACCTCAACCCCATTCCGCACTACCTAAACTACCTCAAAACTCATCCATATTCGAAAAACCTTTACAAATCACACACAAACTCAAATGCCCAAACAATCACATTTATATAACTCAAAAAACAAATCAATCGATCGCAAACTAGATAAATTTACATACAAAGGAACGGGCGAATCCGCACTAAAAATCGACCCCAACCGATCGGAAACAATGCAAAAAAACCGTACAAAACGAAAATCCACCGCACAACATTTTTACCTTCGATTTGACCCGCGGTCGACACCGTCATGATGATGCAAACGTTCGTGATTTGAATACGAAAATGCGAAATTAACATCGACTTCGAATGCGTCGAATGCGCCTTCGACACTCATTGTCCGTATGATGTGTATGTAATAACATTGCTTTTGCCGTTTGCATGTTGGAAACGATTTAGAGTCCTTTCGCGGTCTCTAATACGACTTTTATTAGATTTTTGTCCTCGGTGAGGCTGTTTGGGTTTGAAGGTGGGTTCGGTGAATGTTTTGGTGTGAAACGATGTAGGTTTTTCAATGATCTTTTCTCTTTATAATAGTTTTGTATGTGATGATATTCGATAAAAGTTAGTATATTTGACGACGATTCATAAATTTCATGTTGACATTCAACATCTTGTAACTTTTTTTTTCAATGCAAAATATTCCACTTGACTTTAATGATCGTTAACAAGCTGCATATGTTTATCGAGAATAAATCGTAAATGCTATTATTTAATGTAAAAATCATTATTTTCCAAATGAATTTATGCAAAATATGCCACATGCGGTTTGATTTTAATAATCGGTATTGAATTGCATATATTCAATAAGAATAAATTGCAAATTCTGTTATTTGATGTAAAAATCATTTTGTTTCCAAATGGTATTCTGTTGACCTTAATAAATTTTGCTTAACCTGCGCGTTCGATCTTTACTAACATTTTATTAAAATGAGTTGAATCGATTTGTTTTTTTTATATTGAAAATTTTTAAGCAGGTATATATGTCGCAGTCCAGGAATATTATTAATCCATATACACTACCGATAAAATATATTTACCCACCCTAGGAATTGCATACAAAAGGATACAAAATTAAACTGTGTTTTCGTTTTATTTAAAACGAATATTATTAGAATATATTAAATTCGATTACCTGAAAGGAAAAATATCGCATGAAAAAAAGATGCATTTTTTCTAGAGTTCTATTTTTGTTAGAAAAATTCGTAAAAATATTTTGTCATTTTTTATCTCGTTTATTTAAAACAAAATATATTAAAAGTGATATTATTCATTATTTAAAAGTTATTTGGAGTGACAAATCCGTTAATAAATATAGTATATTAGAAAAAATATGGATGGGCAAATATATTTTATCGGTAGAGTATATTTGAACCAATCTAACCCAACCCAATTTACAACTAGCCTAAGTCAACTCCGAAAAACGTGTATTTATGATCGATCCAAATATACATGGACTGTGACATATAAACCACGTTTCGTTAGCAATATATCACTAAAATAATAAAACATTTTCAAAATACAAAAATTGAACAATCAGATTTGTAAATAATAAAAAAAATCACCATCAACACCTCAGAAATCAATTTTTAATTTTTTGTTTACAGCACCATTAGCATAAGATTAAAATAAAAATTATTATGCAGTGATGCGAATCAATATGACAAAAAATTATATTGAATATAATTTAAATCACTTTTTGTCTTGGTTTGTAAACAAAAATTATAAAAAAAACAATCATTAATCATCAAAATCGAACCGAATCTGGTATATGAATCACAAATTAGTACTCGCATAGGCAAAATTACATAACACAGAACACGCGATTCTAAAAAAAGACCCGCACTTGAGACACATACGTCGAAATTAGCAAAACTTGGCATATCAACAGTGCGAAAGTGACTAAAAGTGAAATATCAACACAAAATCGAACAAACCGATATATCGGAGACGCGCAGAACTGGTCTAGCCGCACATTTTTTGGATTTATTTACGCGAAAACTCGTTTTTGCAATTGGCGAGCAGAGAACGGCGTGTTCTCTGCATTTTTTCCCGTTGCCTTTTCGAGAAAAAATGACCGTTTCGAGAAAACGTTGATCGATTGAAATGCACATGAGCGCGCCAACGAAGCTGGATTCAAAATCGTCGAAAAGTGTGTCAAGGGCTACGACCAAGCGAAAAATATTTAAAAATCTACACGGGTTGTGTTTCAAAGGTAAAATGTTTAAATGTCGACGGTGGGACGATTCCAGTTGATAAAGTTCGAAAATGTTATCAGTCGGATGGAAAAATCATAGAAAAGTTTTATCGTCGAGTGTAAATAAATATACGAATGATAAAGTTTGTACGATTTTATTATATTGGATCACGGTATTTATTTTTAATATATTTATTTTATTTTTTAATTCGGATTCGAAAGGAAAATAACAATATTAAATAAATCGATTCTGAGAATTTTATTGATTATTCTTTATCAAATTAATACAATAGAAAATCGCTTTTTGTATCTTTAAATCGAAACAAAATGAATCACAGCGATTCTCTCATAAGTAGAACTCGCAAAATAAAAGAGTTGTAGACATTTTTTCAAAGCCATCGTTAGAGAATAAATCGAATTTCGCAATGGTCAAAGTGAAAGCAACGATTAGACATAGAAGAAGTGCTAATATCGTTCGTAACAGGTGCACAACTAACTAAAAAACTTTCGCCGATAATTTAGAATATTTTTTTCCAAGCAAAATAATAAGCTTAACGACCACAGAACGTCGCACGATCTTGGACGGGTTAATTGATCGTTAACCCACATCGAACATAACTGATAATATTTTCGCGATATTTCAGCAGATAACGCACTGAAAAATAATAGCGATAACCGAAAACAATCGTCGCAAATTTAGATCATTGGCAAAGTTCTTCGGTTGAACTTAGGACACTCCGTTCTGCAAATAAATCAAAATATTTGCCTTAACTATTAGTTTTTTGAATCGTATTAACAATTCGACCGTCAATATACCTAAGTGTTAGGAACTGTACTGAAAAGAGGACGCTGACCTGATGTACGTCATATAAATAACATTTGAATTGTTTTAACTTCAATGTCGCCTCAGCCGAGGTCGAGGCCTGTAATTGAAAAGTGCGGCACATTTGGAATATTAAATCGAAATGTTTTTCCAAAGAAAAAAATTCGATAGTCAAATCTCTTTGGTGCCAATCAGATTAGAAAACTGTACTGAAATCAGTTAAAAATTATTACAATGTAAGTGCGTAGTTCCACTTGGGCATTGAGCTGAAAATTTATTGTGTACTCAAAAAATGATGATAAAATGATTGTAGGTAGATCACGCGTCGAATAAAACGTTGCAAAAAAGTATAGAGGAAATGCGGAAGAAAGCTAGACTTTCGAATAAATTTGTCGCTATATGTTGGAAATTGAAGGTTGTATTACAGTTAGGTTTGTATTGAAGGTATAATTTTCTCGATTTGCGGTTACTTGCATCATTCCGTTCAGAATTAGAGATCGTTTCTAAAATGATAAAATTGTATATTTCGTAATCATGTAACCGTGGATAAATTTTAATTATGAAAAATGTTTCAATTAAATCAGTGTATGTTAAAAAAAATCGAGAACTATGCACAAATATGCCATCGTACTCTTTATAAGATGGCCGAAAATAAAATAAAAATCGTAAACCGTTACTTTAGGTACATACATTATTAATTGATGAATTTGTATTTTAACGGATGAAAATGCATTATAGGTGCTTAAATTAAGTTTCTTAACGTATTTCTCGCATAATTTATGCATTATGAGTCCACAAATCATTTTTCTTAGCGAAATTCGAGCGTAGTTTGTACGTATACATACTTCTATAAATGTTATATTTGATAGTTTTTACAAATCATTTTCTTAACACCTCGGATGGCAAAGGGTGCTACAACATGTAAACCCGAAATTCATGAACAACAAAATATGGTTAAAAATTGATTAATATAATCTCCAAACTGCAAGCCTAAAAATACTTAATACACACTAACAATACATCAATTGAATGTGAAATACGTTAAGAATCTCAATTTAATGCATTTTTATTCATATGAAAATACCAATGTACCAATAAACAATTTATGCACCTAATTTACCCATAAAACAACATCAGTTTAAACGAACGTACAAACGTGAAATTTTGCCTCGCAAACGTGAGTTTGACGTTTAACCACTTGTTGAATTTATAACCTCAAATTTGCGCAAAGTTTCCACGCACTTCAAATCACACAAAACAAACAAGACGCCGCTATTTTAGCGCGTATTCGAACATTATAAATCTCCACACAACAACATTCAACAACCAAAACGCCCAGACAACACCTCACACAAACAGCCGCGTCCGAATACGCGAAAAAATTCAAAGTGGAAGTAGGTACGTGTCACGCGCGAAAAAGTTTAACGAACCTACCTCAATTCGATTCAAGCGAGCTGCCAAAGGATCTCGGGGTGTATTTTCGTATTTATCGAGGCCCTATAATAGTTAAATTGCAGTCTGATATTTCCTAAATGCGATAGCATTTACAAAACAAGACTGAAGAAGGCCGGATGAGAATGACACGCCAACCGCCCGACGCGCCACCTCTACACTAACTAAACCGCAACTAACTGTTATGTGCTCATTATAAAAAGAGAAATCTGGATTGTTTTCATCAAATATGATTAAATAATGTACAAAATTCGCTACAATTATTGGTTTATAGTTTAATATCATCTTTGTTGGTAATTTAAATACTAATTTGATTTCAAATTTGAAATATTGTATATTCAACGTCGTTTTCATGTAAAAAGTTCTTAAATATCTATTAGTTGTATTTTTTTTAATTTGCGATGGAGATTTTGTTGATTTTTGGATTTCAGAAGATAAATGTGTGTTTGGAAATGTCAATAAATTCATGGTCGTATTTAATTGGGTTAAGACAAGAAACGTCGTATACCTGTCAAACTGCCTGGAGGGAGTGTCTGTTTTGAGTTTGTTTCTATTTGAAATAATAAAAAATGGGATTATTTGGAAAGTCTCCAGAACGAAATCCAAAAGAATTGGTATAATAGATTGATAAATAGTTCTTATTCAATTTCAATATGAGATATGCGATTATTTTTTAAAACACTATCAGTTAAAGGTGTTATCTCAACTAAAAACAGTTCTATTGACTATTTTTTTGCACTATATTTATTCGCTATAGCTTTTTCTAAAATCATTCATTTACCAATATTATTAATTAGGTCAATGAGTGGTCTCACAAACTACGAAAAGAGACTAGTCAACTTGATCGCCAAATAAGAGGTACTAGCATAACAGAATATTACCATACCTTAAATTCAAACATAATTATTTCAATATATCCATTTATATAGCCATTCAACGTGAAGAAGATAAAATAAAAAGGTCTCTTAAGGAGGCTGCATCAAAAAATGATAGGCAAGTTTGTACGATTTTGGCTAAAGAAATCATCAGATCTAGAAAAGCCATAACTAAAATCCACGTGAGTAAAGCTCACTTAAACTCTGTACAATTACAAATGAAGAATCAACTCGGTTAGTTTAAATTACTTATTTCTTTAAAAAATTTATTTTTATCTAATCAATAGTGAAAATAATTGTTTTTCAGCTACATTGCGAGTTGCTGGAGCTCTTCAAAAATCTACAGAGGTATTTTTTTAAATTTTAAACAAAAATATTGCATTATCACAGTAGTTGGTGTGTATTGTATATTATTCATTTAAAAAAATAGGTCATGCAAGCTATGCAAAGTCTTGTTAGACTTCCCGAAGTTGCTAACACAATGAGAGAAATGTCCAAAGAAATGATGAAAGCTGGTATTATAGAAGAAATGTTGGACGAAACGATGGAAGGTCTCGAAGATACAGACGAAATGGAAGAAGAAGCGCAATCTGAAGTCGACAAGGTAACATATACGTATCCAATTTCTTTATGAGAATTTAGTTTTATAATTGATTTATTTTATCCTTTTCCTTTGCAGGTCTTGTGGGAACTGACTCAAGGCAAACTAGGCGAAGCTCCCGCTCCTCCTATATCCTCAGAAGGTACACCTGTGGCAACAACTAGTCATGAAAACGAAAAGGAAGAAGAGGATCTCGATGAAATGCAATCCCGTTTGGAAGCTCTCCGTTCTTAATCATTTGTTGTTGATACTTTTGATGTATTTGAACCAATTGGTCGCTAGTATTTATTGAAGATTTCAATTATTTTATTGTTAAAATTAATATTTTCTTTTTATTCATAAATGTGAATAATATTCTTATAAGAGCAAAAGCACTTACATATTAAATTAGTTTTAAAAACCAGTATAATAAAATTAAACGCATGTGCCTGTGATAAATCATATAAATGTATTTGCAACTTTACCAGATGCTGAATACTGTTGTTCTAATGTAAATTTAAGTGTGCGCAATCTTTTTGCATTGGTTGACGAATATTCAGTAATTTAACTGATTTAGAGTGGCTTGAAAATTTGATAAATGTAGGATAATATAGTACTATTAGTACTTTTTACGGAATTGTGCATTATTTAAAAGTACAAAATGTTTATTGACAATTCAAAATTTGTGTAAACTAAAAATATATTTATATAAATGATTGGGTTCATGAAAATTTTAAGTTTGTGCGCACTGAAAAATATAAAGAAACAAAACCCAACACGTTTGCTTTGATATTTTGAGCTAGGTTTTTTTATGTGCTTTTTGCGTAATGGAGATGTGTTCCAAGTACACATATATTTTGCACTTAAATTATTTTTTTTTATTTATTTACACAGCTTAAATAATAATTGTAAATAAAATGGTTTGTAACTTAAAACTTGTTAATAAATTTGTGATATTGAAAAAAGTAGTTTTACTTTCATTGGACGAGGTCTAGAGCTTAAATGAATATTACAATTTTTTTATAATATTTTAGGTATGAAAAAAAACCATTTATTTTGTATACAGATATATAATTATGATTTTTTTAACCTACAATTTACAATTCTTATACAAAAATCAAAAAGAACGTTCAAATGTTAAAATAACACAAAAACCTTTCAGATTTGTTAATATATAACATAAAAATGCCAAATTTATGTTTATGCATATATATAAGATTTCTTTATTCCTGAACTATGGGCATACTAATAATGCAGTGAAAAACTTTATGAATATATTAAGTGCAACATTTCATACAATTAAATCCTAAATTATGATAAAAAAATCTACTATTAGTCGATACAAGTATTATATCAAATCATGAAACTATTAAAAGTCTTTTTTTATATATTGAATTTACATCACAAAATTAAACAAACACAAAAACACTAAGTGAACATATAGTTGTCAAAAATGAAGTCAATCGTATAAAAAAATAAACATCTCAAAAATGTTTCAGAATTCAATGGACAATGAAAAATGTTTCAAATAGTACAAATAAGTTCACAATAAATTGAAAATATATTAACAATTTTACATAACTGAACACCATTTATGTTCTTCACCTCTACCTATAGGACCAGATGTTATCGGTATTTGATTTTCCATCTCTATGTCACTTGTCGAAGTTCCTTCACCAGTATTTTGACAAGGCAATTTGCTATGGCTCTGTTATCAAATACAAAAATCAAAATTCATCACCACAACTGCTTAATCGATTTATAAAAGAACAAAACAAAACATTACCTGTATATCTTTTGGAACAATAGGTGTGCTGCTTGTCATCCTATCTCTGAGGTAACGTAATGGGGTCGAAAATGTTTCAACCAACCTTTGCCTTTTAGATGGAGGATCACACGACAGAACGTCGGATGTGTCTTCTGAATGGATAAGTGCAGGCGATTCAATGTTTGTAGTACTTTGAATATCTAAGCTTGGTGATTGACGGCGTTTTCGTCCAACTACATGACCAACAGGAGTCCATTTCAGGGATGATTCTGATAGCATTGTGTCACCTGATAAAAATTAGATACATACATATCAGCCAAAAAATGGTTAATAATTACTATACCAGATGATTTTTCTTACGTGTTTCAGACCCAATTGTTGCATTAGCACTGCTAATAGTTGAAACTTGACCGCCGCTCATTTCTGGGTCAAGTTTATTAGTTCTCTGTCTCAAAACTGTAAGATTTCTTAAACTGAGTTCTCTTAATTGACGATAGCTTTTTCTTCCTTTAATCGATCTGTAAAATAATAAAATTTTAAATGATTAAAAGATAGTTTTTGTACAATTGAAACAGTTTATCTTCTGATATGAAAAAGAACATGAACTGATTACCTCACACTTTCTGTATAGCTTTTTCCACCGTCTTCAGGAGTAGATTCTCGAGAACAGTTCAAAGTAGATGATCCTTCTCCACCATCTGCAGGTGTGTTATCAGTACCTGAAGTAATATCTCCAACGACATCTGTTTCTTGAGTTGAATTATTACCTATTAAGAAAAGATTAACATTTTAATTTTATGATAAATATTATTTACATTAAAGACAAAAAACACAGTGCTTTTAGAATTCCTGATCTTACCAGAATAATTTGCAATAGTAGAGAACTGCTCAGATATTCTGGTACTTCTTCGATAAGGAGATACTTTGACACGAGATTTCGAATAATTTGTCTCTGATTTTGAAGTCACTTCAACTACTTCATTTTTCGAGCCTATAATTAAAATTGAGAAAAAGATAAGACACTGAAGAAATTCC